>CAKNYM010048840.1:104101-206229 GCA_932195095.1 Andricus curvator
GGTTGATTCACAAAGAACTTGTTTTTATTTTTCGGAGGCCTTATCGCGACAGTTTGTTTCTCTGGGTGAGATAACACACTCCTAATTTTTTCAGATTTTTAAAACAAGTTTTAGAGTTTGCAAGCATCACGTAAAAATTGAGATTTTCGTAGTTTTTTATTTTTTTTTTAAATATACAAATTTGTTTTAGAGGAATATCTTATAAATAAAAATTGTAGATAATACAAAGGAAAAAACTTTCACTTTGTGTCCGATTGAAAAAAAATACTTGGCGCCTATAAAAGGCATAAAAAGTACGATTTTTTAGAAAGAGATAAATATAAGGGTACACTGTTAAAAATGTTCTGAAATTTCATACACTTTCATACACAAAAGTGTTTGAAATTTCCAAGCTTCCGTGTTTGAAATGAAATTAATGCATTTGTGATTTAAAGCTTCAAACCGTTTATGCCTGAAATAAATTTCATGTAAAACTACATGCAATTCACGAAAGACTGTTTGAAAACTACAGCAAATATGATTGAAATTTCATACATATATACTTTAAGCTGAATTCCTATAAATGTGTTTAAAATTTTCAACAGGCTCAATTGAAGTTTAATAGATTTTTACTTCATTTTTTATTTAATCACTTGTGTATCAAATTTAAGAGAAAATATGGTGCATTTTTATACACATTTTATTGAAAAATGCACTTTGATATTGTATGAAAATTACATTAGACTGTTTTGAATTCAATATAAGTATTCATTAAATAAGCTCAAGAACCATGTGATTGAAAAATCCGAAAATTAAGTTGATATTTAATACAAATCTGTATAAAATATTTTTTAAATCAATATGCATGAAATTTCTGATTACAATAAATTATCATCAATAACATTTCAAATATATATGAATATTAACGTGACCAAAAATTCATGGCAAAACTTTTTTTTGCAATGTTTATCAATATTGGTTAATTATTTTTTAATTATTCCAACTAATTTTTTAATATTTTTAACAAATTCCATTTGTTTAAATATTCTTTTTTTCAAAAATTCTTGCTTTGTTCTAAAAATTATTACTATTGGTCTTGTGGAATATTTATCGACATTGGTTAATTAATTTTCAATAATTTAAACAAATTTAATTTGTTTAAATAATTATTTTTCTCAGAATTCTTTTTTTTCAAAAAAGCATCACTAGTGGTGTAGTGTAAAACTTATCAACATTCGCTTTAAATAATTTTTTTAAATGTTAATAAATTTAATTTGTTTAAACAATAATTTTTTCCACCAAATTATTATTATTGTTTTGACGGATTATTTGCTAGGCGTCACATCTCAATTCTGAAGATTTCAAGAACTGTTGGAACTTTATCATAAACTTTATTCAACAAACTCAACTTCATTTTTTTCTTTGTTCTGCTCCAAGCCAAGGGAATAAGCATTCTTATTGGATGCAGATTTTCTATTAATTTTTCTCATCCAACGAAATTGCATCTTTCCGTAGATGTTCGCAGAATTAAATTTTGGGTGAAATCCAATGGAATCGATATTTGCAATGGATGGGAAAATGAAAATGCTTATTCGTTACATTTTGGGAGAAATACATTTGGGGCATAATTTCTGAAGTGTACCCACCTCGAAAATGAAAGTTGTCCGATCGGGCTAAAAATTGGCCCAATTGTAGTCCTACTAGATAGTACTTCTCACACAAAAATTAATTCATTTTGATAATTATTTATCAAAGTGGAGGGGGTACAATTTTGGAGTTTTTTAAGCAAAGCCTTACATTCAAACGTTTGTAACTTTTGCCCTATTGCCTTAAACAAAATTTCACTTCAAATATTTTCGATAGATTTATTCCCAAAATTTCTGGTGGTAATAGGGATTTTTCAAAAATGTCAAAATTTGACCCGAATATCTGAAAATCAAAAATAAATTTGACTTTTTTTCAAATTTGGGTACTTTTTTTCTCTTCAAAACAAATTAATTCCTCTTTGATTAATAGAACGATACGTAAACAAGATTCCATGATAGGGCGGGTGGCGCGCGATTTCCCCTAGTGCGCTCACGCCGAGGAACTTTCTGCAACGCTTTAGTGCCAGTTTTTCAAGTTAAGTAATATTATATGCTACTAGAATAACTGCTCTCTGCATTTGCGTACATCATGAGAATGTCAAGTTGATGTTGAATGAAATAAATATTCAACATTGAAAAGAGGATACTGACATGGTGCTCACAAATTATCACGACTGCCTCTATGCTATTGTATGTTCTAACTCTTCAAGTTCCTGTCATTTAGGAGAGTGTGACAACTGTCCAGGTACTGCAAACTTGAAAGATAACATCACAAAAGCTTGTGATGAACATTTTATTAATGAAGTGAGATTTGAAATTTGGTTATAGACCGACAGATGTACTCTAAAGACTCTGGTAATGGATACTGATGAATTCCTAGATGATTTCTGTGAAAGGCTGTTGAAATTAAAAACTCATCACTTTATTTCAAAGGAACAATCTTTTTTTTTTGAAAAAACCTGAAGGAAAATGTATTGCCTAGGGAGTTTTTGATTTGCTTCGATTTCGCTGAGAATTACGCCTTCATAATTCAGAATGCAGCGCAATCATTCCACTGGAAGTAATATTATATGGTAATATTATGTATCTTTCTGTTGGATTTTTAGCGATAGTTTCAACAGTTATTTTCTTTGCAGGCCTTTTTTGTGATTTCTTTTTTTTGCCATTCGAGAAGATGAGGTATTTCTCAGAGGACGAAAACTTCTTGAGTTGAAGTTTTCCATCTTGAGTGGGAATGAAAGAGTGGTACTGTAATATACCTGGTATCGTGACAGCTTTGTCAAATCTGGCTTTCAGTAACTCTGTGGCTAAGGCATGATTTTCTTTGCTGCGGAGAAAATTTTCAGTTTGCTTACAGTTACTCTTTGCCCACTGAAACAAAGCATGGGGAGTGAGTATGTGATGTTTCGGAGAACATTGTAAGCTTGAATGTGCTGATTGTCTCTTAATATTCGCTCCTATACCATCACATGCACCCTTACCATGAGATGTATCATGGAAGTGCCATTCAGCTTGGATACCAAAATCTTCTTCATGGGCTTGGAGATTAACAAATCTACTCTTATTTTAAAAATGTTGCCCTGCACCATCAGTGAAATAGTAGATTTTCATTGGCCTGAAATGAGTTTTCAAGTAATCTACTATTATCTTTTGATACTCGTGAACAGTCACCATGTCATGAGCTAAGTTATCAGATATGATTGCGATACTTACGCGCTTGAGCTCTCCATCTTTTTTATAATAAATCACCACAGTGAATATTGTAGCTTGGTCGTTATTCCAGTGGAATGATTGCGCTGCATTCTGAATTATGAAGGCGTAATTCTCAGCGAAATCGAAGCAAATCAAAAACTCCCTAGGCAATAAATTTTCCTTCAGGTTTTTGAAAAAAGATGATTGCTCCTTTGAAATAAAGTGATGAGTTTTTAATTTCAACAGCCTTCCACAGAAATCATCTAGGAATTCATCAGTATCCATTACCAGAGTCTTTAGAGTACATCTGTCGGTGTGTAACCAAATTTCAAATCTCACTTCATTAATACAATGTTCATCAAAAGCTTTTGTGATGTTATCTTTCAAGTTTGCAGTACCTGGGCAGTTTTCACACTCTCCTAAATGACAGGAACTTGAAGAGTTAGGACATACAATAGCATCCAGGCAGTCGTGATAATTTGTGAGCACCATGTCAGTATCCTCTTTTAAATGTTGAATATTTATTTCATTCAACATCAACTTGACATTCTCATGATGCAGGAAAATGCAGAGAGCAGTTATTCTAGAGGCATATAATATTATTTAACTTGAAAAACTGGCACTAAAGCGTTGCACAAAGATTCTCGGCGTGAGCGCACTAGGGGAAATCGCGTGCCACCCGCCCTATCATGGAATCTTGTTTACGTAGCGTTCTATTACTCAGAGAGAAATTAATTTACCACTCTGAAGATTGGGGGTCTTATAGGAAAAAATCTCAGCTTTCTTTTAAAACTATTTTGAAGAAAAAAAAGTGCCCAAATTTTAAAAAAGTCAAATTTATTTTTGATTTTCAAAAATTCAGGTCAAATTTTGACTTTAAAAAAAAGTCGTTATTACCACCAGAAAGTTTGCGAAAAAATCGATCGAAAATATTTAAAGTGAAATTTTTTTTAAGAGAATAGGACAAAAGTTACAAACGTTTGAAAGTAAGGCTTTGCTTAAAAAACTCCAAAATTGTACCCCCTCCACTTTGATAAATAATTATCAAAATGAATTAATTTTTGGTGTGAGGAGTACTATCTAATAGGACTACAATTGGGCCAATCTTTAGCCCGATCGGACAACTTTCATTTTCGAGGTGGGTACACTTAAGAAATTATGCCCCATTTTTAGATAAATACAAAAGGGACATTCTGTCATGTAAACAGATACAATCACATTAAAACACCATTAGTTGAAAATATTTGGTGGTCGTAATGTGGACCTCAATGTACTGTAAGGTTTCTAATCCTTGAAACTGCAGCATTTAGCAGCTCCCATGTACCTACTTTTATGGCGGTCACAGCTTAGGACCAATGTGCTACATCTGTTTATCATCAGGCTTGACATCCAGTGACTTCAGAAGATTTGAGTTCTCCGATACCTGAATTTTTTCCTTATAGGAGTAGGGCCTCTTGAAACTTTTTCCTAGAAATATTATGCGGAAAAATTGATATTATCAAATTGAAGAAGAAGGATCTTGGGGATAGTAATTTTCCATCGTCAGTTAGTTCGAAACCGTTCTGCAGTGCGTGCTAAGTAAGTGTATTGGATTATTGGACGGGTACAGCCCAAAGGAGCGCAAGCTACCTGGATTACCTTCCCCTTCCAGGGGACCCTTACTCCTCACGCATACTAATTACCTCTCTAGGCGCGCTCAGTCGTCAGGTTTCCCGGAGCGCGGGGCCTATTGTCGCTAATGACCCCAAATGACCACTGATTACGGTTCCAATTTATTCACTCAAAATTTAAAAATAACTCATGGAATCTATTTGGAAGTCATTTTTTGGGAATGTATAGGCTTTCACGAGTCCAGGGATGTGTCATTTCTCATCGGCAGGCAAAACATAGATATCAGCATTCCCTCATTCAATCGTGAAAATATGTAGATTCGGAGTATTTCTATTTTCAGACAGAAATTTGGATTCAACATTATGAATAACGTAGTCATAAATAAATACCTTCAGAACAGAAAAGTGAAGCTCTTCATTATTATTAATATAATAGAAATTTGAGATACCTAGGCCGTGTCTAGGTTCACCGAGATTTTATTATATTTCCTTTCAGTTATAAACTCTGAAATATGAAATAATTTGTCGAGGCTCATATAGGGGTGTGAAGTCCGTAATTTCGGCAGAAATTACATTTAAATGTCGAAAATGTGGGAAATTGCGGTAAATGACAGACAATTACCAACACAATCAACTGTTTTTAGGAGCGAGTTCAAAATGGTCGATTATTCTGTTTTCGATTTTTAATGTTCACTAATCTCATGTTTTTCATCAACTTACATTCATTTTTTTACAAATTTTTCAACCGTAACTCTTTAAATAATTTTTGGATTTATCAAAAGGGTTTCACTAAATTAAGTTGCTTTAGTAAATAAGTCTCCTTACTGTGGGGGAACGCCTTCGTATTACTTTATTATTTAAATCTAATTAATTAGCGACAATAGACCCCGCGCTCCGTGAAACCCGAAGACTAAGCGCGCCGAGAGTGATGAGAGGGGTCAGGGTCCCACTGGAAGGGGAAGGTAACCCAGGTAGCTTGCGGTCGTTTGGTCATCGCCCTATCGGACAGTCTTGGACCTTTAGAATATTACAGAAGACATTTCAACAAATTGATACATTTTAAGGTATGTATTATTAAACTTTTTACTTGAGTTGAAAATGTTATTCACTGCTTGGCAATTGTTAAATTTGACTGCTATTTTAAATGTTTTAATTTGAAATAATCTACAATTAAACCGCCGCATCGTTTATTTTGAAACTCACTTCCTTATAGAAAATTCTATATGATTTTAGAGAGATAATTTAGTACAGACAATTTTTACAATAAAATACTTCCTATTGTTAGTAAAAAATATTATAAACAAATTTCTAAATTCGTTTTTTACTTCGTAATAGCTTATGAATTGAAGGTCCGGATCGAAGAAACCGCATAAAATCCAAATATTTAAAGTGACAAAATTAATTTTTTTTAAACACAGAGTTGTAGAGAATAAAATAATGGACTTTTCCCTATATACAGTTTTTTGATCCGATGCTTAGATTCAAAGAAAAAATTTAAAAACTGAAAAGTTTATTAACCTCATTTTAATATAATCTGAAAATATAACTCGCTGCCAGTTGAACAAATTTCATTCTCTAGCCATGAACATGAATTAATGAAAAATTATAAAATATATGATTCTTAATTATTATTTAATTAAAAGTTAATAGCAATCGAAAAATGCCTTTTCTTACTTTCCACATTTAAAAGTATCGAGGAAAGTTCAGAGTTGGAACAACTTCCAGTGGGAGTTTTGTTGCTTAAGGTTTAAAGAAGTTTTTAATAATTTTTCAATTTGATTCTTCCATAAGTGACAGTAATAGAGTGCACCTTACGCGGCAATCAACGTTGTACGTACAGGATATCGTTTTTGTTGTTTCCAAATAAATAAATGAATACAATTGTATTAATGAACATGTATTTTTTATTAAAAGAGTTGTATAAGTGCACACAAAATTTATTCACGTTTTTATTGACTAGTGAGCAAACATAAATCTCACTTACATTACTAAAAATTATGTCGAATCTCGCTTTCTTATAAAAAAATATTAATATAACGTCAGAAATAATTATTTGATTTTTGTTTGTGTTTGCTGCTAAGTCCGCTTTATGCTATTATCTTTTTTATCTTTGGTTTCCCTACATTTAATTTTTTAATTTTATTTTGATCTTCATTTTCTTTGTTTTCGTTTTTAATTTAATTTTTTCTTTTATTTTCAACTACAGTTTCAATTTTTATGGAAGTAGTCTCTAAAAAATAATTACCGAAACTTTGTCCATCAAGTGTGTAGTTTTGCATAAGATTGTCAAATTCTTGGCATTTTTCTTTCATAATACCTACACCGCCTGCCAATAAAACTTCTGATTAATTTTCTGGATTGATACTTTTTTCTAATTTTATGGTTAATGGGTTGCCTTTATAAGTGTAATATGAATCAACATGACCTTTAGATATGAGACGAAAAATTAAAAACCGGTGCACCAGAAAAAAAAATTTAACAATGCTTTTAATGGGTTCTCCATCAATGCAATTTTCTAAAATAGTTAAATGCATCAATAGGAGGAAGAGAGAATAATCGATTACTTATTTTATATGAAATCATATTCTTAATATATTCTTATATTGACAACAAATACACAGTATATCATTGATATATTGTTACGTCCCACGTAACACAATTTCTCTCTTCATTTTATTCCTCCTTTTATTTAAAGATCAGAAGGATCTTACCTAAGGGATGAGGAAAATAATTCAGTTGAGGGAAGAGTTAATATAATAATTAGAGGGTTTATTAATAACTTGTTCGTTACAATCTTTGAGTTCATTGATGACATTAGGGTTTGGTGATAGTAGTGTTCATGGTGTAATACCTGTTAAATCTTGCTGTATTCCAAATGATCTATGGTGTCCGTTGAACTTAAATCTTGTTGAGTAGGCGAGGTTGAGATGATGATCTTACAACACTGGGGATCACTTGGTTTAACTGGGAGGGACCCGACGGTGAATTATGGCGTGGTGCAACTGAAGCGGCGCGACTGAATTGAAAAAACTGAATGGAACGGCTGAACTGAACTGGACTGAACTGAAAGGTCCCTCGATGAGGCCCAGGTTATATAACGCCCAAACTCGTAAATCATCGTGGAAATCCTTGACTATAACACCTTTCTATTCGAGAGTTCGGCGTATGGAATATAATCGGTCTAATTAACCTTCTACTGGTCCACAGAAGCTGGGAGATGCGTGGCAAGTTATGACCTGTTCAATGTCACATGTTGATATTTCGGAGCACTGAAAGAAATAATTCGACGATACACGCATAACTCTGGTTATTCCAACCATAATGTATTGCTCGCTCAGCTACAGCGATACGGTTTGCGTATTTTACCCATACCATAATTGCTGAAGCAATATTACTGCTTGAGTTTATATGTTTCAATAGATATTTCCAAACATAAGATGGCTGTAGTAGAACGAATTTACGGCTGCGTCAGACTGAATTTGGTTATGGTAAATCAACCATACGCAGGCCTGTCTCATCTGCTCCTCCCGTTGAGGAGATCTAAGCATACTGTTCGGATAGTCTAATGTTATGCATGTCTTATGTACAATGCTAATGAGGTTGCATCCTCCTTACTGCAGTGCAGTTAAAATTGATTTGAAAATTCGATTTTATGGTACTTTTGTTATTATTATTAATATAAAACTAAAATTTCGTTGAAAAGTATTGTTAAAGAAATTCACTTGTGAAGTAAAACAGTTAATTTATTTCAAATTATTAATTATAATATTTGTGTATCTGTGAAAAATAGTTTCCAATGAAACTATAGTCTCATAATATTAATAATAACGAAAGTACCTAAAAATCCTGACGTATTGTACACACAAAATTCATATATGATTCTCAAGATACAAAAATAAAGGCAAATAAATGCCACTTGTTTGTGAAAATAGCAATAGGGTCCAGCGTTATTCATGAACAACTCTTATACAAATTTCGGAGTAAGGCATTCAAAAGCCTCCTCACTCACCTCATTCTCTATAAAATATTATGAAAATAATAATGTACACAGTTTGTTTACGCGTTTTCATGCTTCAAACTTACTATAAACGTGAGGTTATGTTTGAGAATTGCATTCAATAAAAGATATTTTTGACACATAATAATTAACACTCAACATCAAACTGTGGTATAAATTTGGCCAAATTCCATTCTAGCAGTTTGTTTTCTACTAAGTCATCCATAATTAATGTTTAAACAGACAAAACTAACAAAAATCAGAAACCTGAAGACAGCGACTGAGGCCGAGTCGACGAGCACCTCACCGGTTGATCAATCGCGCACACCATGCGCGCACAGTACAGTAAATCGATTGGTATGGCTGAATCAAGCAACCAGCCGGATGCCCAATGCAATACTTTAACGCAGTGTTGTTTCAAATAGATAGTTGATAAAATTATGTGTTCAATACGGCTATGAGACCGAGGCATAGAATGCTTGTATACCTACATTATAATATTTGAATATTTTAATCGTATTGGTTATTCGACACTTTTCTAAACTATCGTTTCAGTCAAACAAACTTTCCTTGCCATGTTAGCCTTGATGATTTTCTTATACGTAGGTGATAATGCTCAAATTCGTATGGCTGAGACAGCACAATTTTCTTTCTTATTCAGTTAGAAATTCTCAAGCAAACTCGGATTGCTACTAGCCTCAAACTATTTCTTTCAGTGCGCGTGTCAAACGAATAGCTTAATTTACATTCAGCGTAATCTCATGGAGCCTTCAGGTGCTTCAAATAGATTCTTAAATTAATCGATTCTGTCAGGCTAGATCCTGATTTATATCAATATTTCGGCTCGAGTCATACGACTAATCTAATAAATCTTTTACAGTAGCCTCGTGGTGTCCTTACTCGAATCGTACAATCTGAAAGAGCATTCGATGTAGGCGAGTTAATACTTGTTTTCGTTTTGACATTGATTTAGAGTGTATTTCCTGATTCACATAATTTGGTAAGATCTGAGGCGCAGCAGTTTAAACTTAACCTTTACATAAAATAATAAGTTATTTTGTTTGTCTCTACCCAGATAACAAAATGCGAGCAATATGCGACGCATTATGCACGCACGTCGTGCCGATCAACACGCACGAGATGCACTCACCAACGCAGACATATGTGTCATCAATTGAGACGCACATCGCTCGCATGTCGTGCGGGTCACGCGTGCGACGCATATCGCTCGCACGCCGTGATTAGTTATGCTCTAAAAATAATAAATTATGTAATATTAATATTTTTATACGTCCAATAAACCAAAGGTCCCATTTTGTCGGTCGTAAAATCTGGGAAAAGTCAGTAAATTATTTTGCTTTACCATAAAAAAGATAGGTTAGGTTTATCTTACTGGTTATATATTTTTTCGATTGTACTTACCACAAGTCTATTAATTTTCGGAATACCGGATATAAAACACGATAGTAACATTCTTCGGCACATGCCAAAAGATGCTGAAAACTCTTTTACTGACTTTTACAAAAACCAACGATGGTCAGGCGTCATCAAGTTGATAGCGTGTGTGAACAGTAGACTGTCGTGTAGAAGGAAAACGAACCTGACGAACGGAGACGGAGATAATATATATTACACGACGCGCCACTGATCCGCGCGTTTTACAAATATTCAAATTCGCACATATACTAATTCTATGTGATTTTGATGTCGGAAATTAAAATTTATGTGAACATAAATTAAATTTTTAACTGCATATAATTTTTAATATCATTCGATCATTCTTCATAAATATTACAAATTAAAAGTGCAAAGAAAAAGTAAATTTCACTTGAAATTTATTTGCGATTAGAATTATTGAAATTTTTTAATTTATACCAATGTATGTAATTTAAAAACAAGTTGAAAAATAAATTCAATTGATTAAGAATTTTTTTAAATATAAGTTAATTTTCACGCATCTTCATGATGACGAAATGCGACTCATAAAGCTCGCAGTATGTGCCCATGTTCCGTACTAGCGAAATGCGGCTCATAACGCTCGCAGCTAAGTGACCATCATATATTGCTGGCGAGATGCACGCGTTCTCGCACGCATTGCATGAGAATCACGAAATGCGGGTGACGTGCGGCGCACGCATTGTTATCTGGGTAGTTGCTGGACGTGACAATATATATATATATATATATATATATATATTCGCAACAGACATACAGATGAACTGTGCAATGTTAGTCACTCCTGGTTTAAACGACAATGAAAGAAGTTGCCGTAAAGTGATTTTAGCATTTGTGATATAGGGTATACGTTCTGAGATAAGGAAATACTGAATATTAAGCGACATTGTGTGAGAGATTCCAAAAATCTAGACTTTTCTCCACCTTTCCTATGAACAGGCGCAAGTGAATGATTAACAGTTGTTTAAATAATTGCAAAATATCTTGAGTAAAAAAATATTACTTTTAACCTACGTTAATTGTGTCATTAATTGCAGAAAAGAATAACGTTTTACGATTTACAGAGAAAACATTGTTTAAACCAATGAAAATTATTTATACAAATGAAAATTGTGTAAAAAAATGGAAATTGTGTAAGAAACTGCTGAATATCATTTAGAAAAAATATTACTCTCAACATCCGTTAGTTGTGTCATTAATTCCAGAAAATAATACATTTTCTCGCTTTGCAGAGGGGAAAATTATTTAAACAAATAAAAATTGTTTAAATAATCACCAAATATCCTTTCAAAATATATTGCTCTCAACATTCTTTAATTGTGTAATTATTTCCAGAAAATAATAACCTTGTACGATTTTTGGATAAAAATTTTTTTTAAACAAATGCAAATTGTTTAAATAATTACCAAATACGTTAAACAAGAACTACTACTCTTGACATTCATCAAATTTGTATAATTTATCCCGAAATATAATAACTTTTCACGATTTACAGGGGAAAAAGAATTGCTTAAACAAATAATAATTGTTTGGACGATTGAAATTATTTAAAATATACTTCAAAACTCGTCACTTATCGATTAAAAATACTTCAGGTTGAGAAAATTTCAAAAAATACCGTCTTTAGCATGAACTTGATAGAAAACCTGCTATTTTGCATTTTTTAGGGCATTTTCCGGGCACAATAAAAGAGGATTTGGAGTGTCAAAATGAAAAGTTATTGGGTGGAAATTATTCCTTGAATACTGCTTAAGAGGTATCCTTGAGTTCACAAAAAGTTTATAACAAGTACTTGCGTTTTCCATTTTTTTGAAAATCGAGCCTTTCCCATGTAAAACCCCATGTTAATTTCAAAAGCCCGGGGGCATGGGTTAACGTTGAAAAAAAAATTACGGAATTTATTTTTCCGGAAAACGAATAAAATGTGTGGGGGGGGGGGGGGGATATCAACAAAAATCGAAAGTCGAATTTTTACAGGTATAAATTTGGACCATCCTAATATACAGGGTGTCCCAGACTCAAGTGTCCGTACTTATATAGGTATATGAAAATAAAAAAAATAAATCGAAAAATCCTTTTCCAAAAATCAGTTGAAGTTTTAGTTTATCAGTTATTAAATATTTAAGCTGGACCAATCAGGAACGCGGTATAAACAGTCGTGCGTACGTGAGCGTGATTTCAACGCAGTGTTATTGAAGCAAGCGCTGAGGTGGGGTTAGCGAGGGGAGAACAGCAGTCACTACACTACGTTGGACTCCCGCTCACGTACGCACGACTGTTTATACTGGACTCCTGATTGGTCCAGCTTAAATATTTAATAACTCACAAACTAAAACTTCAACTGATTTTTGGAAAAGGAATATTCGATTTATTTTTTTAATGTTTATACAGCCATATAAGTCCGGACACTTGAGTCTGGGACATCCTATATATATATATATATATATAATTTAAAAAAAAAGTTAAACAACCACCGCAGGGTCCCACTAAGAGCAACTGCCATCCAATAAATGTCAATAACCCCCAGTAGCACCGCGATAAATCACACGTATGGCCACGTCTCACAACCGTGAGATGGGTGGTCATAGGCAACGACGAAATCACAACGACAGGCTGGCGACACCCTCGTGTGTCTTGAGGACACGAAGCGACCCAAGGATGACAGCTTTCTGCATCCATCTTGCAAGTGCCTTGGCATATTTTTGGCTCGCGGGTATGGCTTTAAGGTTACGAACCAGTGATAGTTTCGCACCTCCGAGAGCACCTATCACAAGGACAATTACTTGTACCGAATATTTTGGGTACAGTCGTTGTAGCTCTCTCTTAAGGTCTTGATACCTCTCCTCTTTTTATTTCTCCTTTGCAGTGATGTTGTATTCGGACGGAGCCGAGAATTCGATCACGAATATAGTTCGTTTCTCGAAGGCTTGGAGAACAATGTCAGGCCTCGAGTGCGCAACGGAGACTGCTGCCCGAAAATCGTAGTTCCAGAAAATTTGGCACTTCTCTTTTCGGACAATCGACTCTATCTCCCTTGGAGCGTTCGGCAGGGCAGGGTCGCGGGCAACACCGTAAGAGCGACAAAGATGGTAATAAAGCACTCTCAGGGCCGCATTATGTCTATAGACATACGTCGTTCCTGCGTGGGTCGGACACCCTGATAGTATGTGTTCTAGGTACTCAGCGTGTGCATGACACTCTCTGCAACTGTCACTGGGAACTTCTTGACATAAAATGCGGATACGGTATGTTAAGGTGGAAATGACACCGTCCTGACATGCGAAAATAAAACCCTCTGTATCTGAATTAAGCCCTGATGATTTGAGGAAAGCGAAAGTTTGCTCCTTCGACAAGGACTGTTTTTCTACATTTCTGTTAAAGTTTCCATGCATTTTCTTGTCGAGTAGCTCTTGGTGAAAATTTTCAACCTCTGCTTTCTTCACTTTGGTTTTTAGAGGTGAATCATCTAGATGAAGTAATGCAATCTCCTCACTTCTGATGTTAAAATTCAGGCCAAGGGTCTCGGCCGCTTGCTCCGCGGCTTTGTAAAGGAACGCTCCTTCGCCAATCATCTCGTGGTTCCTGACCATCTTTAGGAGAGGATCTCTGCCTTTCGCAACAATGTAAGCTGTACTTAGAACAATCCGGTTATGAGGATACTGGAGATTCAGAAGTCCGCGTCAGCCTTGACGGCGTGAAATATATAATCGCGGAACTGACGAATTGATATTCAAGCTTTTATTTATATGCATGATCTTACGTGTAGTGACATCAAAGGCCTTAAGCTCGTTCTTCTTCCATTGAACTACCCCAAACGAGTTGAGTAGAACCGGGACGGCAAGCATGTTAGTCGCAGATACCTTGTTCAACGCCGACAGATTGGAAGACCAAATCTGTCGAAGAAGATGCTTGTATCTGCTTCGGAGAGATTCCTTCACTGATGTTACGTCCTGAATGCGGTTTTGAGGCACGCCCAGGTATGTATAGGTCCCTCCAGTATTAAGATGTCTGATAACACTTATATCCACAAGCTCAGGGCCCTTGGGAACGCCAGTAATCTTTCCTTTCTTCAGATAAATTTTGGCACACATGTCCAAGCCAAAGTCCATCCCAATCTCTCCTGTGTAGTTCTTGACAATATTTATAGCAGTTTGAAGTTTGCTTTTACCAGAGGCATAGATCTTCAGGTCATCCATATAAAAAACATGAGTGACCTTATGCTCGCGCTGATTAGTGTCGCCACAGAGGTATCCAGGACAATTTCGTAGTGCGAGAGATAGAGGCAGAAGTGTGATGCAAAAAAGCAAAGGGCTCATGGTATCACCTTGAAAGACGCCCCTCTGGAAGGTGACGTTGTTCGTTGTCACACGATAATTTCTAGATGAGATAGTAAATCTAGTTTTCCAAAGAGGCATCAACCTCTCTATGCATCTCCCTATGTGTGGATGTACCTTTAAGCTTTCCAACGGACAGATGATAAGTCTATGAGAGATTGAATCGAAATCTTTCCGATAGGGAATCCAGGCCATTGACAGGCCGCGGTGATGGGCTGCAGCGTCTTTACACACACACCTGTCAATTACCAGGTTCTCTCGACAGCCTGCTGCACCTTTTTTCGAGCCACGTTCGTACATCTCTCGCCATACAGGCTCAATTCGTCGAACAATCCTGTTGTTGAGGACAGCTGTAAAGATCTTATACAGCGTGTTCAAACAAGTTATTGGCCTGTAATTCTCTGGGTTGGACAAGTTACCTTTTTTTTTGACAGGAGTATAGTGCGTCTTAACACCAGCCACTGCGGAATGGGCGTCTCCGACTTTAAATATGAGGTGAATATGCGGGCCAAATGTTGGTGTGTAAAAATAAACTTCTTCCACCAAAAGTTCTTGATACAATCTGGTTCAGCAGCGGAAAAGTTCTTCGTGCCTCTAAGTGCTTTTTTCACCTCTTCGGCAGTGATTGATGGACATTCCTCCTCAGATTTTATGAGGTTGTCGCAAAACTCCTTGAAGCGGACGATATTGTCAGTATCTTCTTTCAACTCTAGTGTTTTCGGGATCTTGTTCACCTCTCTCCAACAAGTCTCTACCTCCTTGGGCTTGGGTGGATTTTTTACAGAAACAGGTAGATCGCTGAAGAGGCGCGATGGGTCAGCGAGAAACTGTTGATTCTCCCTGATCCATCTCTCCCTCTTCTGTATTCTCCTCCTTGCGTCAGATAACAGCCGGTTTTTGCCAACAATATGCTGCTTGATTGTCAGCAGCTTTGACTTGTTTAGTGTGTGATTAAAGATCCTTAGTTCTTGGGCGAACTTTCGAACCCTTTCCGTGAACGGTCTACCAGATGTTATGTAGTCAATCACACATTGAACACGGGACGCATTCTGTCTTGTCCATCCAATCTTCTTGTTCAGTTGATGCAAGCGTCTTTTGGTCTTTTGATCCATCGTCGGTTTCAGCCTTCGATTTGAATCAGCCAAAGCTCTCGCAGCACCATAAACTGAGCAATTGATGGTCCAGAGGTCGGACTCTTGCGTAATATCTCCACGAAGGATGGCATCCATTTCAGCCAGATCTTGGGGCTTAGGAGGAACTTGCATGTTAATGTTCCTTCTTGTAATGAAATTGCGATCATCTCTCAAAAGGTGCCTGCTTTCTGCGGTTGGTCTCAATGTCGCTTCCTCATCTTCGTCTGCAGCTTCATAAAGCAGCGGTTGGGGAAGCGCTCCGCGTACATATCCATTTTTCCGGAGGTTTTCGGCTTGATTTCGCAAAGACTGATGCGAAACGTGCTGAAGCTCTGGGTGTTTCTGGCACCACAGAGTTTGCATACGCGCCATAAAGCCTCGGTGAACAGGGATAATGCGGGCATCGTAGCAGTCTAACAAGTCATCCTTGAGTTGATCCGTCCACTGAATATATATATATATATATATATTTTATCGACATTTTTATAAAGATTCTTATAGAAAATTAAAAATTGATTTTGATTTTAACGAATTTTATATTTATTATTTAAATTTATAATATATGATATGATTTTACAATGATTAATTTAAAACCATTCTTCGATATCGTATTGATCGATCGAATCATCGGTTTCATCGATTGTAATTTTTTAGTCTTATTTTTTACGATTGCAAGAATATCTACCCGTCCTATCTAAAAATGATTTATAATAGAATTGTAGATCCTTTTTAGGTGAACAACTTTCGTCTAATAATTTTTTTTCAAACCTGTTGTCATTAAAAAAAAAAATTATTATTATTTATTTTGAATGTTATTTTTTACGATTAAAACAAAAGCTGTGCGTTTCATCAAAAAATGATTAAGAATAATTCTATAGATCTTATTTGGGTGTAAAACTTTTGTTCATTAATTTTTTTCGTACCTGGCGTCGTTTTTCCAAAAACTTAATTTTTTTTATTTTTAATGTTATTTTTCACGATTGAAACAAAAATTACGCATCCAATCAAAAGTTGATGGGTAACAAATTTTAAGCTCTTTTTTGAATCAACAAGTTTTGTCTCATTGTTTTTTTTTTGTAGCTTGTGCTGTTTGTTCCAAATTTTTTTTTTAATTTTCAATGTTGGTTTTCACGAATAAAACAAAAACTGCGCATCCTATCAAAAAGTGATTTATACAGATTTATAACAAATTTGTAGATCTTTTTTGGGTGCACAATTTTTGTCGATTTATCTTTTGTCTTATCTTGCATAGTTTGACCGTAAAATGGAATTTTTTATTTTTTATTCAAAAAGCAACGTTTTTCTTTTCTTAACTTTTATCATATCGTGCGTTGTTTGGCTTAAAATTTTCGTTTTTTTTTTAAATTTTGTAAATGCTATAACTCTGTTAATTTTCTTTTTATCGTGAAAAATCGTGAGAATAAATTGTTCGTCTTTTTGTGTGCTGCGAATAGCCATACACAAAATTCTTAAATCTTGAAAAAAGTGGTCTCACAATTTTTGAAAATGCTCTAACATTTTGAATTTTCATCCAAAATGGCTGGTTAATGTACTTGACCTTCAATTTAGGACACTAAAAGAGTATAACAAAAGCCAATCCAATCTGTCAATTCTTTCGAAATTTACTGTGCTAACAGGCTAAAAATTTACAGACACATGTAAGACAGACAGAAAATTCGCAAAAACCTGTTTCTCAGGTTCAAGAGGTCTCAAACCGTGGACATTTGACAAAAATGGGGGAGGGGCGGGGGGTCAAATTGTAAACAAATCTAATACCTCTTCTGATGAGAATGTAACATTGAATTTTCAACAAAAGAGTTAAATTTCAAACCAAAGAGGTGAATCTTGAAAAAATATACATTTTTAACAAACTAGTTCAATTTTCAACCAAGCAGGTGCATTTTCAATTTAAAAAGATGAAGTTTTTAACCAAATAGTAACATTTTCAACAAAAAAGATGAATTTTCCAGCAAGAAAATTAATTTTCTACCAAAAAATACGAATTTTTAACAAAATTGTTGAATTTTGTTAAACAAAAGGACGAATTGTCTACATAACTGCGCCGCCGCCGTACCGGATTTCTTTTTGCCGGGTGATCCGGTGGCTTTTGATTGGTTGCGGGAATTCCTGCGACGAATTAGGGGTTAAAGTAAACCGATTTAAATAAATATCTTATGCCGAAAATTGATCTTTTGTTCCTACTTATTTTTATATTTTCCAAGCTGTATGACAAAAAAAATACTAAACTAGACCGTCACGTCGCCCCGTTGCCGCTGAGGAGCGAAGAAGGCGGCGCGCCGCCGCGCCGGCGATCAAAATTGCTCAAATTGCCGCCGCCTGTCAAAAGTCTGGCGGCGCAACCCTCTAGTTGTACTATAAAAACCGATTTTTCAAATATTACGCATTACCATCGCTTCCTTACTATTCAATAAAATGTATCAATATTATAAGTCAATTCATCTCGAATCAACACATCTTTTCTATTTTCGCATAAATTTTAACTTATATGAGAATGAAAAAATTTGTACTATAAAAATCGATTTTAAATATAATATAAATTACGGTAACTTCCATAATTTTCAATAAAATGTATTAATATTATAGGTCAATCGATTCGCCTCGAACCAAGGAATATTTTATGTTCTTGCATCAACTTTGAATTATGTTAATGAGAAAAGTTTTACTATGTAAAACCGATTTGTAAAATATAATTGAGTGCTAAAAAAATGCAATAAATATTTTTTTAAATCCTTCGCTCAGTTTCAAGATATTAGTGGTGAAAATAAGCCCTCCAAATTTCATAATTTTATCTGCAACCGTTTTCAAGTTATCGTGTTCACAAAAAAGTGTGACCTTAGCGGCTATGCATTTTTTTTCAATTTTTTGCGCCTATTTATGTGTGTGAAAAATGTAGTTTGGCGTGGAATTTAGAAGGAAACCGATATTTGTTCAACTTTTTGTGTTATAAATTAATGAGTGTACCAAGTTTTATGCAAGCGGCTATGAACTTTTTAAATTAATTTTCTGAGGGAATCGCAACCCTCTTGCAACCCCCGGTTGTACAACTCGAATTAAATACGACGATTTTAGTGTTAGATATCATTTGAATGTCTTTTTTTTTTTAATTAAGATTGAAAAGAATTTCATTTTACTACGAATAATTTTTGCAAAGTAAGCAGGAAAAATATTCATAATTAAAAAAATAAAATTTCAAAACAACCTCACTTTTCGGCTCATCAGAGACAAGAATAAAATAATGGAAAAAGAGGAAGAAAAAGGAAAAAAGTCAACCAAAAACTAACCTCTCACTTTTTCCTTTCTCCGTCCTTTTTATACTACAGGGGGACCAACATGTTTCGAGGTCAATTTAAACCTCCTCATCAGGGATTATTTATAGGGAATAACTAAAGGTATGAGTCTGTAAAGAAAATATTAATAAAAAATTAATTAAGTTTAATATAATCAAAATTATTTTTTGAGAAATAGATTGTTAAATAGAAAAGAAATTTTTCTATTATCTAGTCAAAGAAAATTACTTTACCCATTAATTAATCTATCTCAAACTTTATTATATCTGGAGAGGTCCCTCTTTAAATTGATAGCCTTGTTACCTTCTCTCTTTATAAATAATATCTCCATGGATTCTCTCTTTTTCTGATTTCTTTCATGATAAAGAAGTTTAATATCATTCCAATTAAAGTCATGTTCTTGTGTAATCTTATGTTTTGAAAGGACTGAGTGACATCTAGGACTTCTGTGAAAATTATTTTCATGTTCATTTTTCCTAAGTCTAAGAGCCCTCTTTGTCTGCCCTACATAGACAGCATTGCAATCTTTACAATTAATTTTGTAAATAACACATTTTTTGTCTAACGTTTCATATCTATCTTTTCCTAATTTTACAATCACATTGCTCTTAAAAGGAACTCTATAAATGGTATGTAAACCTAATTTTCGCAACATTGATTTCAAAATCTTCGAAATTTTACCAAAATATGGAAGAAAAACAGTACTGAATGTATTATAATCTTCTCTGATTATTTTATTTTGATAACTGTTTTTGTTTTTTATATATTTTATTCTGTTATGTACATGTTTTTCAATGAATTCAAAAGGGTAATGGTTAAGAAAAAGAATTTGTTTACATTGTTCAATATTTTTTTCATGGAAAACGGGATGTGATAATTTAAACGCTCTATCAATCAAATTGTTAAGGATTCCTATTTTATTTTGAATAGAGTGATTTGAAAGAAAACTAAGTGTTCTACCTGAACAAATCTTTTTCCTATGCCAGTCAGTAATAATATGTCTTTCATCAGTTTTAATTAAAGTCGAATCTAGAAAATTTAATTTACCTTCAGTTTCAATCTCAATAGTAAATTGTAATCTAGGGTGTATGCTATTAAAAGCATTAAGATGAGTGTTAACATTATTTTTGTGTACACTAAGTACTGAATCATCAACATATCTTGCATAAAAATCAATATTAAAATTGATTTTTTGGAAAATTTCATTCTCTAAAAGTCTAAATCCTCCATGACAATTTCAGCTAAAATAGGAGATAAAAACAGATCCTATGGGAGTTCCAAACTTTTGTTTATAAAAATTATTATTGAATTTGAAATATAATGAATGAAAAAAATATTTTATCGCATCAAGAAATTTTTTTTTCGGAATTTTGGTATTAATTTTCATCAAATCCCAACGTTTTTGTATGGTAATTTCGACTCTTTCGTAAGCGATATTTGGAAACATATAGCTATTACATCAAAAGAGACAAATATATGGTCTAAAGGTATTATCACATTGTCAATTAGTTTTAAGAAAGCATGACTATTTTTAATTGATGTTTTTGAGATTTGTATTGATTTTTTAATAATTTGACTCAATAATTCTTCAAATTTTCTAGTTGGGGAACCTATTGTTGAAATGACTGGTCGTAGAGGTTAGTCATCTTTGTGAGCTTTAACAAGTCCATAGGCTAATGAGAGATTAGTACTCGATGTATCAATATCACATCTTTCAATATTATTACCTAAATATTTATTAGTTCTCATTCTGTCTAAAATTTTAAAAGTCCCTTTTTGAAGCATTATTGTGGCATTATTAGGAATCAATTGAAAACTATCTGCATCATTAAAGATATGCAACATTTTTTGAATATAAACATCCCTATGAATCGCTACTGTAATACTTCCTTTGTCTGATTTAGTGATCATTAATTCTGGATGATTTTTAAAGAAAATTTTTGTTTCAATTAAACCCTCATTCAATTCTCTTTCTAACCAAGTTTTTGGATTATCATTATTTAAAACATCATTAGATAAACCCATAAATTGAGATCTGAATTCATCAATTTTATTTTAAGGTATTGTTTAAATATTTGATTCAATGTCTTTAATTATTTCAAGTAGTTGAATATAGTTTTTTTCTCCAAATTTGTTGCTAAAACCATCACCTAATCTTAAAATGTCAATAACTCTGTGCGGAATAATTACCTTAGAAATATTCAGAAACCAAGGGCCTGGTTGATCATGAAAAAGAACTGAGTGAATATTTAAATGCAGTTTTTGTATATCTCCTTGTTCATTGAGAATGTTTTAAAAAATTTTATTGTGTTTTCTATTATCCTTAAGGGCGATTTTATTAAATTTTGTTTCCCTTTCAAAACATTCCCTGACAATAAAGGAGGGACCTTGTTATAAATATAAAGAATAATTTGTTTTATCTTAACATTCAAATAGTGTATCTGTGAATGGCAATCCTTAATAGTCAAATTTAAAAGCGATTTTCTGAATTTTTCAGTATTTATATTACATTTTTCTTTATTTCTTTTGTTTTTGAAATCAAAGCTAACATTTTCATTATTGTCAAAAATCTTCTTAGGAAAAACTCCATGAATTTTGCATCTGATCAAAAAGTCTTGTTGTAAAATTGTTGACCTTGATTTTTCACTGATTAAGTAAAATTGTCTCATACTTAGAAAATAAAGTTGCCGAAAATGGTGCAGTGAAATCTGTCGCTGCTTCCCGGACTATTTTTTTTTTGTTCTGTATGACATAACATTCCGGGAGTAGTTTTCCGTAGTAAACGGCAGATAATGATCGACCCTTGGTTCCGATAAAAATAAACCTAAATATCAGCCCTACGACCGTCCCTCTTCTGAGCGACGCGACTGTTGCTCAGTTTAAAGAAGATTTCGTTGCAACAGCCAGAAACAGGACCATGTTCTGTTGACGTACTATCGTATATTAATGCTGAGTTACATGATTTGTGTTAGTTCAATTCCCTCCGTCGTGCGGAAACATCCGTGGTCAGTGCAGTGCGACAGAAAAGATTTGAAATTTCAGTCATTTTTAATGTAGCTATTGGAAGTTTTTTCCATTCACGTACATTTATTTAAAAGTAATTTTCATAAATTTACATGTATATGTGAATACATTTTTATAGTTGTAACGTGTACAAATGTACGTAAATATTACAGTTACAAATTTTAACATTAGAGTTGATATAAAATATTCAAAGTTTATTATTTAAAGTACTTAAGTGGCAAAAACTTTCAATACGTATTATTAAAAATGACTACGAAAAATTCGTACTAACAAAAAAAAGTAGATAGTTTCGTTGCTGCGTTTTAATCCGCCCGAAGATAACATTTATTTATTTGTACATATAAATTTAAAGGCTCTGTAAAACAACTGACAGCTATTTTTATCCGACGATCGATAAAAATGATCGATGAGCGGATAAAAACTGCTATCTTATGGCCAATTCCGTAAGGGTGGATAGTTCATGAACAAAATTTCGGGGTTTTTCCATGCGGACTTTCTGTGTTGACTCAAGGAATTAGGTTGTCTCCTGCAACCGAACCGCAAAATAGTGATATTGTGAAGACTTTTTACTATCGTTATTTTTGGGGAAAACTGTGCCAGTGAACCAAATCAGTAAGGATTTTCACATACCATTCAATGAACTTTCAGTGAATTGTCACTAATTCCCAGTGCGTTTTCACTGTTTCAAATAGATAGAAGTATGTCACTGATTCTCAGTGAAATTCGACTGATTCAAATTAAGAGTGTGACAATGCGAAAAAATTGTAGATCTATTTTTTATTTCAAAAGGTCATGAGAGATTTTTATTATTTGTAGCAACTTTTTAGGACTAGCCATTTTTTATTATTAAAATTGTTGAATTTTTGGTCAATCCTACTCTCAAGTTCTTATTGGTTTATTTAATTCTTATGTGTTTAATCGCGGGTCATTCAGTGCGGGTTTTTGAGAAAGAAAATGGAACACAAACTAAGCCATTTTTAAGGCCAGGAGATGTTTATATCAAAAATTTTTTATTCTGTTCATAACAGGCTCTGGCATCAAGGTAGAAGTTTAAATTTTTTACCAATTTTGTACAGTCCAACAAGTTATGGCGAATGTTTTAAAATGTAGTTTTGTTATTGAAATATACTGTAAAATTACTAAATAATTTAAATCAAATAATATTAATTTTATATAATACAAATTTGGGATTTGGTTAATTGCACATTTTTTTTAAATTGGGGAAAACCGTCCACATTGTAGTAAGGGGGGGGGGAGGTCAGAATCGTCTGAAAATAGGCCTTGTTAGGTCGTCTACGTCGCTGTTCATAGGTAAGTTCATATTTTTGAATTTTTGAAGCACTCATGTCACAGAATCTTGTCCTGAAAAAATATGTTCTTGAATGACTTCGCCCAAATTTATTTCACTTATTTAAAAAGAAAACAACAAAATAGTAGAAAAATCAGTTGTAATAGTGACAAGCAGCTTCTGGAAACTAAATTCTTCTTTCAAATGAGATGCTAGAATACGAGTTAGAATAGCTTATAATTCCTTTCACATTTGGATATTCCATTTGTTGCTAGAACTCGGTTTTTTTGTTTTATGCAACAAAATTGATTTTTGCGGAGAAATCTATCCACAAGATGTATTTATTAATCCATTTAAGATTTTTTTGTGGAAAGGCTCGGCATTAAATTATCAGAAAAAAATAAAGCTATTTTTAAAATTTTTTTTTTGTCTTGAACAATATTTTTACAAAGATATCTGAAAAATTGTTCATTTCAACGATATAATTTTTATCTCTGAATGAATCTCTCAAATAAAGTAACTGTTAGCCAGACCTAATGAAGACAGCCCCAGAAATCACAAATATTCTATTATTAATTGTATTTAATTATTTAAAAGAATTTATTTAAACAAGTTCAACAGTATATCAGTCTTTTCTTGAAAAAAAATTATTTTGTCTTTTTTTATGAGCAACTCATAATGTTATAAATATTTTTCAACCTATGAAGTTTTCGATTGTTTAAACTGTTTATTTAATAATCTCTGTCACGAAAAAAATAGTACCATTGGATTATACGGAAAAAATTAGGTTGAGTTCATGTGTTAGACAATTTTTTGGCAATCCCATTTGTTATGTAATTTAAACAAATTGTTTAAATAATCGAAGAATATAAATTTTTCCGGAAAAATTATCTCTAAATGAATTATTTTCAACCCAGCATTAAATTTCCTACTATGTCAAATGTCAATTGGTCTGCCCATGAAACTTAATAGGTTAATAAATTGTTTATAACTTTAGGAGTTTTTTACAAATTTGTAAGTTGTTACCATTTTTTTCTTTGTTTTTAATACCATTTTTATAATAAACTGCAACGAGTTTAAAACAAAATAATTTTTTTTTCTAGAAGAAATTGATATACTGTTGAATTTGGTTAAATAAATTGTTTATAATAGTTGAATACAATTTATAATAGAATATCTGTATTCCATAAGTCTGTCTTCATTTAATTTGGATAATATTACAAACAAATAAAAAAATTTGTTTTTTTACAGAGTATTTCTGAAAAAATCCTAAATCGGTTATGAAACGTATCGTGTGGACGAATTTGTCCGCCCAAATCCATTTCTGAACCACTGTGCTACGTGAGATGCGAAAACAAATTTCAAAAGGGAATGGCAGTTATTAAAAACTCCTACAAAATTTGTTTTAACCATTTTTTGATACACCTTGTCATTTTGGTTTTATTCATAGAAAATACTATGATAAAATCCAAAATTCAAATTTTGAACCAAAGGACGCGAATTACGGAAAAATCTGCGAGGAGACTTGTCGCTTTTTACTTTGAGGTAGCTCAGAAAATAAATTACTTTAAAAACGTCTGTCGGAAATCGAGCGCAAAGAGCGAGTATCACGATGAGCATTTTTTTAAATTTCGATAAATTCTGCATAAATAATAAAATATAAAGAATTGGGAAAGCATGCCAGGTGCAAAATGTAAAATAATAAATTTTCAATCACGAAACGCGAGATCCGATACACGCGCACCCCATTCGAACCCTTCGCGATTAATGGTTTACAAGTCATTTATTTTTTATTTAAGGGTAGTATTGTTTTGAGGAAGCACGCATTTTGATGAATTTTCATTGATAGTAAAGATATTCTGACCCGATTTTTCTTGTAAGATCCTTAAAGTGAAAGGTTAAACGTATTTAGGAACAATTTTTTTTGAACTCGAAATCCAAAAACTGTGGAGTAGGGGGATTCCTATTTTTTGAACAGTAAAATGTATTGCCAAAAAAATGCTACGTCTTACGTGCGCAGGTCAATTTAGGTCCAAAACGTTTAAAATTTTCACTTACACTTGATGCACGGGTCGACGCATTGTGATAGGCCAGTTCATGTTGTTTTAATTCTGGAAATCAAGCGGGAGAATTGAAATTATAAATTATATTTATAAATTATCATTTCTAATGAATAAAATATTTATTGTAACTAAATCAAAAATTCAAATAAGAGAATGGTCCATAAAAGTAAAGCTCTGATTCTTCCGGCGAAATGAAGAAATCGCAGGGCCCTAAGGGATCGTCTGTAAATTACGTAACAGTTCAAGGGGGGAGGTCGACAGATTTTTTACGAATTGTTACATTCATTTAGGTAATTTTTGGAAATTCGCAAATGAAACAAATAGCTCTCAGTAATTGTATAGAAATTTAATATAAATTTAACCTTACGCGACAAAGAATCCTGATGAGTGAAAAACGAACCTAGCCAAAACAAATTTAGAAAAAAATCAGGGAATTTTCATGGCCAGAGAAAAGTCAGGATTTTAAAAAAATAATCTCGCAAAAGGCAGGGACGTTCCATAACTTTATATGTCTGTCAAACGGGATAAATTAAAAAAATTTCAATTTTAATTTAAAATTGTTTTATTTCGTTTATGAAAGATTCCAGGTTAAAAATGTTACAAGTTTAAGATTCTGGTCTTTGAATTTTAATGTTCAGGGGAAATGCAAAATTAGTCAGGGAAAAATTAAAGATTTTTTATAATGAAGTTTTGCGGTAGCCCTGATATAATATTCTTGTTAATAATTTATTTGCGTTGTATTTATATTTATATATTTTTCCAGCTGCTTCCTCCTGAATATTATCATTTTAGTTTTAAATTTTATTATTTGATTCAAAATTCAACGATTTTGTTAAAAAGTTATCCTTTTTGGTTGAAGATTCAACTGTTTTGTTGATAATTTGTCGTTTTTGGGTTGAAAATTCAACTGTTTTCGTATAAAATTGACTTTTTGATTATATTTAATTTATATTTTGGTGTTAAAAAGTAAACTGAAATCTTTTCTGGATGAAAATTCAACTCTTTTTTCGAAAATTTGTCTTTTTAATTTGAAAATTTATATATTTTTGTAAAAATTGCATCTTTCTTAGATAAAAATGCAACTGTTTGGTTGAAAATTCATCAATTTGGTTATAAATTCATTTTTTTGGTTAAAAATTCAAGTGTTTTGTTGAAAATTCAAGTATTTCGTAGAAAATTTACTTGTAGCTTAAAATTCATATTTTGGTGCTAAAATGTCAACTGAAATCTTTTTTGGATGAAAATTGAACTATTTTTTTGAAAATTTGTCTTTTCGATTTAAAAATTTATTTCGTTTAGGAGAAATTTAATCTTTCTTGGATAAAAATGCCACTACGCTAAAATCTCGGTTTCAATCCAATGTCGGGGGTTGTCTTCAGTCTCAAATCGGGGGGAACCAAACGTAAACAATCGTTGGCGAGAGACGTTGCGACAAAAATCGCAACCGTTCTCTCGCCTGAAACAGCAGTTCTAGGAAGGCGGAAACCGGGGGGACTGAAACTGAGAGTTTGGTGTATTTGGCTGAAATTCAACAATTTTGTTAAAAATTCATTCTTTTTGGTTGAAAATTCAACTGTTTTGTTCAAAATTTGTCTGTTTGGGTTGAACATTCAAGTATCTTCGTAGAAAATTTACTTCTTATTTAAAACTCATATTTTGATGCTGAAAAGTCAAACTAAAATATTAATTTGCATTAAAATTTATATATATATTTAAATTTGTCTTTTTGATTTAAAAAATCATTTGTTTTAGTAGCAATTTCATCATTTTTTGTTGAAGATTCATATTTTTAGTTGAAAATTCATCTGTTTGGTTCAAAGTTGAACTATTTTGTTTAAAACTGATCTTTTTTAATCGTTCATCTCTTTCATCTCTTTGATTTAAAATTTAACTGTTTTATAGACTATTTTGTTGAAAATTAATTTTTTTTGCTGATAATTCAATTTTTGTACGGAAAATTTGTCTTTTGGCTTGAAGGTTCAACAACTTAGGTAAATTTTTTTTCTTTCTTAACTATAAAATCTTTATTTGTTGATAATTCGTCATTTTGGTTGATCTTTTTCTGGTTGAAATATCAACTATTATACTTTCTGCTTTGTATTGTGTTGAAATTTTAAGTATTTTGTTAAAAAGTCATCTTTCATGGAATAAAAGTAATTTTTTGTTTGAAATAAATAAATAAATTTTAAATTTGTATTTAAAATATTGTTTTATTCTGTTTAGAAAAGATCCTATCTTAAAAATATTACAAAATTAAAATGCTGGTATTTGAATGTTAATGGTCAGGAAAAATGGAAATTTGGTCAAGGAAAAATCAAGGAATTTTGAACATGAAGTTTTCACCCTGCAAAGCATATATTATTTGAAATGCAAGAAATTTTCATTAGTTTCAAGCCCCATATCTTATTATTTATAGAAAACATAAATTACGTACAGTAAGAGGGGGGGGGGGGTAGAAATATTTTGTTACGGTTTCTTAGAGAGGGTGGGCGGTCTTGGAGAGGGCCTATAATCTGTTACGTAATTTAAATGCGGCCTCTAGGCCTCTGGTCTTCCTTTCATCATCCCTCCATTCGCACTAATACATTTAGTGACGTCACATACATCCCTTCAGCTCTCGCTTCAGATGAAAACTTTGATGTATCGCGTTAATCGGATGTTTCCGAGAATATTCGTGGGAGAGCCACGGAGTCTATATGGATGGGAGTCTTAAACACATGGGAGCCTAAACACATGGTCGGTTTTTCGTTAGGGAAGTCGATCCTTGGTTCAAGAATATTCTCCGATAGGTCCCAGGCAAGAGGATTATATTCGAAGGTTACAAATTTAATTTGAGCTCAAGCAGAAGGTTCTATCACTATTCATTCAATTTTCGCAGACACTCAAATATGGAAAACTGCGTTTTTCTGACCCTTTGAAGCCGCATTTGTTAAAAACTTGACGCAATCCAAAAACAACATTGCGCATAAATGCTAAAAATGTAATTACAAAATTCCAAAAATTGATGGGTCGAGCACGAGTTAAGCCCATTAGTATCCAAGGTCTTTTTTCCGGCGTCATTCACTCTATTGTAACTATTAAGAAAAACTATTAAAAATAGATTTCGAAAAAATCGAAAAAATCCCACTATGTAACAGTACTTAGAAATTTTATCGCGATGTTATAGTGAAAAAGGCTCGTATATGTTTTTAAAAAGATGTGATATCTCTAGCGAGATATCACGTGCCTTTATTTCAATTTGTTCAGTTTCAGTAAATATAGCTAAGTATCCATTTGAAATTGGTATGTAAGTCTGTGGCTGTAGTAAGAACGTCCCTAACTTGCATTTACCTTTGGATCTGGTCTTTGAATCTGGTGGCTGTCTTTTACATATTCTAATTCCTTCTACTGATTTACATTTATCTAAACTTTCTTTATCGGTTGCCACATAAATATACCTTCCAGTAAGAAGATATTCATGATCTAATATGATACTCGTAAAAGTCCCGTCTTTTTGTTTGTTAGGAAGAGGTATTACCCTTTCAATAGTTAAAATTTCGTTTTTTAATATTGGTAATTTTATAACGTATATTGAAGAGTCCTTTTTTGTTAATATCTTAATGTCTGCTGAGTCGATTATCCTTTGATAGTTGGTTTCTTGTCCTTCGAAGTACCTTGTCTTATAATGAGTTTCAAATTCTTGGATGGTTGATTTCATTATTGCATGTGTAACAATTGTTGGTTCGATCACCCCTCGTTTACCAATGTTAATTGCGTTTAAAGCAGTTGACAAGTCTTCGCTCATTTCGGCGATGAACATCTCTAAAGTTGTTATCTTATCCTGTAATATGAGTTGTGTTCGGTTTTCATTTGACGCGTTTACTAATTGTTTCATTAATTGATTTTCGAAGAGTAGCCTGTCATTAAGACTTTCCATGTCTTGTGAGGAACTGTCGAGAAATAATTTGATGATTTTTGTATTGTTTTGTACTATTTCGGCCATTTTCTTGTTATCCGAATAGACTTGATCAAATTCGTGGTTAACCTGATCTATATCGTTTTGGGATAATGTCCCGAAAAGTGCTTTCGAAATATCTCCAACGAAATTGAACAAACCTCTTCTGAATCCAGATTTTCCCATAATGTTATGTAATAAATTTTCTTTAGCTTTTAACTGATTAGACCTGTAAACCATACTATTAACAGTGTTTCTAACTGGGCAATTACTGTCGCAATTATAGGTTAAAAAGTCTTTTAACTTGTTAATAGTATACATTCTCTCGTGAGTATTGGTGAGATTAATTCTGATTATGAGTGTCCATTGCTCTTCGTATATACATAGTAGCTAATCCGAGTTCCTGCTTATATAGATTAGTTGTCAGTAGCTCGATTCTCACTTGAGCTCTGATCAAGACTATTGTTGTCAGAAGAAAAAGGCTGATTTTCATCTGAAAAATAAGGCATGACGTTGTCAATGTGGACTTGTACTACCTTATTTTTTGTTAGGATTTTTAAATTGTTGTTGTCCAAAATGTTAATTATTTTATAAGGACCTTTACAGGAGGAATCTAGTTTATTAGTTTTTGTATTGTTCTTTACCTTAAGCAACTGATCTACCTTATACAGTGTACGATGTTTTATAATTTTTGCATCAAGGTACTTTTTTGTCTTTTCGTTTTCTAAACTAATTCTTTCCCTGGCTCTGTGCATCATTCTTTGGAATGTGCCTGGAGCACTTTTTAAGCCAAAGGGCATTCGATTATATTCGAAGTGTCCTTGTTGCGTTGAGAAGGCAGCGTATTTCTTACATTCTTCTTTCATTGGTAATTGGTGGAAACCCGCACTTAGATCAAGGGCTGAAAAGAATTTGGCTTTTCCGAGCTGGTCAACAATATCGTCAATCATTGGTAGGGGATAAGCATCCTGATCTGTGTCTTTATTAATTTGTCTGTAATCAATGACCATTCTCAGTTTTCCTCGCTTTTTGGGCACGATCCATAATGGAGAGTTGAATGAAGATTGTGAGTGTCTTATTATCTCCTTATCCAATCGTTTTTGTGGCTCTTCTAAGGAAAATTCCCTATGTTTTTCGGGTAATTTATGTGATCTAAGATTTATTAACTTACCTGAGTTTAAGGTGATCTCATGCTCAGTTAACGTTGTGCATGGTAGTGGATCTCCGGGTAGCACAAAAGCCTTTTTGTATTTTGATAAAATTTTCTGTATTATCTCTTGGTTTTCTTCTTTAATGTGGTTGATATTAGAGGTTTTTAATAGGGTTTTGCAGTTGGTCTTGTTTATTGTAGAATTTTTCCCTTTGTTCTTCAAATTCAAGTGGAGTAGTCTTGTCTGTTTTTATTTTTTCGTATTTAATTTCCTCAGGTACTTTTGTTGGTTGTTTTGAGTAATTAAAAAATGGTACCTGTATCTCGTTATTTTTAATTGTATATAATCCGTCAGGAATATTATCTTGATTTTCTATCCAGATATATGTATATATGGTTTTCGTCACTCTTGATTCTGCATATTTTAGTTTCCATAGGTGCTACGAATTCTCCGTCATCATGTAATGGTATAACTTTTTATTTCCGTTTGTTGGTGTCAGAGCATACTTGGGGAATTTTTTGAGAAAAGGTAATCCTAGAATTCCGTCTTCGGGTGATGGGAAGTTTTGGTTTACTATGTGGAATAGATGGTTTTTTCCAAAATAATTTAAATATACCGCCTCATGGGATTCCTGGTTATCATTTACCATTTGAAATTTCTTCGCATATTTAATTCTATTGACCTCTTGGGGTATTGAATTTTCTTTTATTATATTTATAGCTGCTCCGGAATCAACTATTAACCTATATTCTACTCTGCATCCTCTTCCTTTGATGGATTGTAATCTTCTGGAAACTGCATTACATAATTCTGCTTGTTCCAAATAGTCCTGGTGTTCCAGGATTTCTTCTTCCGTCATTTCCTGGTTTTCTGAACATTCTTCTTCCTGGATGTTCCTTACTTGCGGCGGTCTTGTCGGGAATTTTCCGTGTTGAAAATTCTGTTTGCTAAAACACTGAGAGGCAAAATGGCCTAATTGACCGCATTTGTGGCAGGACATCTTTGCTCTATCTGCTAAAGGCAAGGTTTGATTTAGAGCTTCAGCTCCAGTGGCAGCTGTTGTATTGGCTGCTATTCTAGGAGGCGGCGCAGGTCTTTGGGTAAATCTAGGGGTTGGTCGGGGTGCTATTGGTGTGTTTCTAATTGGTTGTGATTCCTTTAGCCAGGTTTCATACTCTGCTGACTCTTTTTGAGCTTCTATTAATGTTGTTGGTCTCATTGCCCGTACTTGAATTCCAATTTCTCATTTTAGATTCAACATATACCGGTTAATTGCCTCTTTTTCTTCGATTTCTAATCTAAGTTGTCTTTCAGTACCTTCTGAGAATGCTTGTACCGCGTAGTTTAATTCTTTGAGTATTTGTTTAAAGCGTAAGGAAAAGTTATGGATGGTTTCATTTGGGCCTTGTTCACACGACTCTATTTTACTTTAAATTGATAGGATTGAACCCGTTAGTTTTAAATTCTGTCTTAAAAATTCGTGTAAATCATTAAAAGTATTTATGGGGGTATAGCGTATAGCTTTGCCTGCATTACCGGTGATTTTTTCTGCTAAGATAAAATCGAGCAATAGTTGTGGTTGCGAACATTGACTTTTTCTCCTCGTTACTATTTTGATAAAATCTTCCACGCCCATATCGTCCTGTCCATTAATAGGTTTGATGGATCTAATGATGTCTTTAGCTGGTGTCCCGTCTTGCCAGTGTAGTGCTTGGGGTTCTTATTGCTGCCGGTTTCTCAAAATAGATTCATTTCTGGTTCTTAATCTTAGTTTGGCATGTTCTTCATCGGAATCTTTATCTTCAGTCATTCTTCCTCCATTTGCTCCTTCGGTATCGGTTTGAATATCTCCTTTCATTCCAATTCTTGCTAATATTTCCTGTCCTTCTTTCATTCTCTTCACATTCTCTCTTAATAGTATGGAAATATTTTCTGCATCTGCTGATTGATTTATAACCAGAGTACTTATACTTTGTCTAATTTCATCAAGTGCATTGAGTAAAACTGTTGGAATTCCTTCCCTTGAAGGAGATTGTGCGCGAGTTGGGGCGGGGGACACCATTGCCGAGATGTATTGTGGCTCGGACGAGTCACTGTCAGAACCGTCTGTTGCGTATGTTAATGGTATGCGATAAGCCAGCGTGGAAAAATTTTCTAATGCCCTACTTTGTCAGTGTAAGTGTAATTATTTTCTAATTTGTCGGGTGTGCTTACCGCGTGATAGTTTGTGTAGTTTGGACTGACCATTTTAGAGTAATTTATGTGTATCTTTGACGAAGGGCAGTGCCCTGGAGCACCAGGAGTATACCCTACGTGAAATAGTATAACTTAACCTCACCAAAACAGGAATTTTTTATAATTTCAGGTTCGTTACCTTCCTCAGACCACAAAGAGGATTTATACTCTTTACTATTTCAACCTTAATTACTAATAATGCTTACAGTGAATCTTGTCCTTCGACAGTCGGCTGAAGATCCGTGGAGTTTTCTGCTGGCTGTCTGGATTTCTAATTCGGCTGGTGACGTATCTCCGAGCTGCTACTGCTGATTCCGGTTGGATCAAGTGTGGCTAGCTCGACCAATTTTCTTTGTTAGGCAGATGCCTCCTCCGCCTGATTGCGGTCCTCGTTCAATTTAATTTGTTGAATTTTCTTATTACTATTCTACGTAGAATAGGCCCTAGTGTATTTCAGACACTAGTTTCAATAGTAATAATACGACTCAATGTTTTCGGCCTGTCCGTAGTACAGTCCGGAGTTTGTTCTTTTATAAATTCCGTAAAATTTTGGTCTTCCAGGCCTCCGTTACTTATAAGAAGAGAAAGGCTTTAATGTTTCTCCGTGGAGAATGCTTTCATTCGAAGTATTCTTTAAATGGATCCTGGCAGGATCGCCTAATGTTATAGTGAAAAAGGCTCGTATATGTTTTTAAAAAGATATGATATCTCTAGCGAGATATCACGTGCCCTTATTTCAATATGAAGTTACAACGAAGTCAATATTAGAACTAACTTAAGGGCTACACGGCCGGTCCTACCTATACTCTTAGTAGAAACAGGCGGGCTTACCTAAAAAGGTAAGGTCGAAACCTAAATGCGTGAAATGGTCCTACGGAAAAATTGCATAAAATTCATGTGTTGAAAAGATCGCTTAAAACTTCAATTATTTTTTATTTAAAAAAATATATTTGGAAATCGGATGAGAACTAAAACTTAAAAAAAATTATGTAAAATGAAATATGCAAATAAATAAATTTTTCCAAATTTTTTGAATTATGTGAAATATTTAAATTTTTTATAACATTCGAAAAACATCCTATATCATCTTTTTGACACTCAAAGTTTTCTAAACGTAATTTTTCATAATTTTGACATATTCGACACTTACGTCCAAGGAAACTTTTTATTACATTCTAAGAACATTTTTTGTCGTATATATGTAAATAAGATGTCCATTTTTTATCAATTTGGTAATTGAAGTTTCTATTTATATCTCTCCTGATTTTTACATTATACATGTTTTGTATGTAATTCAAAGAAAGGAATACAAAGTCACACATGACTTCAAGTATGAGGTATAAATTTTATTTTAAATATATTTATGTTATATGTTATATGGCATTTACATGAATATCCGCTACTTTACTTTTCAATATAAAAACATTGTACAAAGTGGTTCACATCGACAGCCTTATAGAGGAGTCACATTAGACGTTAAAAATGTAAAAGTTCAGAACTCGGCAGCAGTCCATGGATTTGTATGAAATATTTTGCATTGTGTTGGTGAAATTATGTAATGAAAATTTTGGAAAGGACAAACTGGTTTACCATTATTATTTAGTTGTTAGGTTCAAAGACAATATACTGATACGTCCTATGAGAGATAACTTACCTTATATTTCATTTAATTAAAGATGGCTCCTCGTTTTAGGTTCTAATTTTTATAAAATAGAAAACTGGGATGAGGATAACTACCAAAACTACTAGAAATTAATAAATTATACATAAATTTAAGTTTTTCAAAGTAAATTCAGATTTATTTAAACAATTACAAATGGATTAAAAAATTGAAATTGAAATATACAAAGTTAAAGTTGAAAGATAGGATAAGAAAAAGTCATAATACAGCTGGATGTTATTTCTTCACAAAGCTCCGGATTAACTCTTCTTATTTGGTTTTAGTCCCCCTTAAAAGGGGATGACTAGTTAATCAAACAAGTATGTGATAGAGAAGAAGGTAGTAAAGAGGTCTTAAATAATTTAATACTTACAAATTTACAAAAATTTTCCACTCTTTGTATTCGACTTGAATAGAATTTGCCTCTCCTATCTACTCTCGCGACCCTGGGCGTGGCACTGCAGTGGCTAGCTGATGCTGAGAATATCGGTCAGTGGGTTGAGATAACAGATCCACCCTTTTGCCTGCGTTCGTCCTTCCGTTTGTGACAAGTGTCCTTTTGTTTGCCGATGTAACTGAGATTTTATGACTTATGCACAGATGCTAAATTTTGAAAGGTTTAAGATATACTGAGATTTCTGATGGTATTGTGTTGACGGGCCGTCTCTTAGGTCCGGAGTTAAGCATGGATGATTCTTCCGTAGGCAAGCTTGTAATCTAGACGTTGGCTGGAGATACTGAAGACTGACGAAGACTGGTGAACTTTTAACTGGATCCGTACTGGATATTAACCGGATACTGACTGATTTCTTCTTCGTGATCGACCGTATTTATACACGTTGCCTTTCTTTAGATCCACATATGGAGGAGAGATATTAAAGTAGGGATAACCCTATATTCTAATAAGTGTCCATAGTTTGTCATGTGAAATAGTGGGAAAAGTCTATATATCCAATGAGAATAGACGATTTTTGCGTATGCCCATATTTGGTGAATTGCGCAGTGATCATAATGCACTGTATCCCTTCCTGCTTTCCTGAGTACTAGAGAAGTAAGTAGTTATAGGTGTAGTGGTATATGCATGAGATTTCCATATTTGCTGAATGGCGCAGTTGTCAAAATGCATGCATCGTTCTTAGATATCAAGAGGAAGGAAGTTTTATATGTAGTGGTAAAGTATAATGACCAATCAGTGATGAGAGATGACATATTTGGTGAATGGCGCAGTTGTCAAAAATGCATGTATCCCTTCTTAGATATCAAGAGGAAGGAAATTTTAGATGTAGTGGTATCACATATGGACATTATGAATATTCCCATGATTGTAATATATAGGTGTAATAATGTATAGGTGTAGATTCGAGGAATCTAACTTCCTGTTTGTTTCTGTAGGGCTATTTCTAAATATAGAATAATTTTGTGACTTGTTTTCGTACAGGATGTTCGCTTACAATTCTCATGTTGATTATCGATGATTTCCATTTCCAAGATGAAGATTTTAGTTCCTTATGCATAGGAATGCATGATAAAGGCGTAAGAATGATATAGATGTTTGGTACAGCTTCCAGTATTCTTAGGTGTAGGAGATTTGAGAATATATTCGGTTTTTATCCTCTTATTAGTGATTCCTTGATGGGTACATAACTGGTGGGCGTCTTCGTTGTGTTAATGCAGCGAAAAGTGACGCGCTGTATTTAGGCTATTGCGTTACTCCTTTTAAATCTGGACCTTACAATTGCCTATTGGATTTTATAGAGGTTTATACAATATTTAAATACGACCTTCTAAATTATTTTCTTTATTTAATGAATATGCATGTTTTATAATTATAATCCATTTGTTATAAATAATAATGATGATTATATAAGTCGCGGGACGTGACAATACTGTACAATATATTATACCTATTTCCTCCTTTTTGTATATTAATCTACGCGATCTACCAAGGATGAGGAGTATAACCACTGATACACATTTCAATGATGAAGATGTCACGTACTGAGAATTTCAGCAAGTGATCAGCAATCACAAATGTTTCGACATCAGATAATCAATAATATTGTTTTTCACGTATCAAATTTTCATACGTCATATTAACATCAATCGGATCTTTTCACGAATTTAATCATTTCTTTTTTAAAAACATTCTTCAACTTTCAATAAACATCATGTTTTTACTTCCATAAACAACAATAATTCACTTCAACTTCCAATTAACATCATAAATTCATTTCAACTTCCAATAAACATCATGGATAAGAACTAAAAATACTTGAGCCCTAGTCTTTGGGATAAGGACACAAAATCTGGATTTTACGTGGAATAAACAGGTACTTACAATCAACTGTTGCTGTCACCAACGGTAGGGATTGAGAGAATACTGTTTCACCCACGGGACCGGTGTTATTTTATTTGTTTTACCAGGTTGATACTTTACATCATATTAAAATTCGCTCAACTGAAGACGTCAACATATTAGTCGAGAAGTAGGGTCCTTAACCGAGTGGAGCCAAGTGAGAGGTTGATGATCAGTAACGATTGTAAATTTCCTTCCAAAGATTTAAGGTCGGAAATAAAGGACAGCAAAAATGATTGCCAGACATTCCTTTTCAGTCGTGCTATAATTCCTTTTGGCAAAATTTAAGGTCCTAAATGCATAAGCAATTGGTAGATCTTGGCCAAGCGGACCTTAACTCAAGACCGTTCCAATTGCGAAATCTGATGCATCGGTAGTGATGATAAAGGGTAAGTCAAACCGCGGTACTTGAAGAATTGGCTCATCACGCATTATAGTTTTCATATTTTTAAAACTATCCTGCTCTTCCTTTTCCCATTTGAATGTAGTGCCCGTTTTTAATAATTTAGTGAGGGGTTTAGTCAGTTCGGCAAAGTGAGAAATGAAATATCTATAATAACCTACTAACCCAAGGAATTGTTTCACATTAGTTGTATTTTTGGGAGTAGGAAAATCTTTCACGGCACGAATTTTGTCAAGGGATGGTCTTACGCCATTTTTATCGATGATATGACCGAGATAGGTTACTTGTTTAGATAGGAAAATGCATTTGTCGGGTTGTAAGGATAATCCAGCAGACGAAAGTCGATGAAAAAGTTTTCGAACCTTGATTTCGTGTTCTTCTAACGTGGATGCGAAAACGGCAATGTCATCTATGTATACAAAAAGCTCTACGCCCTGTAACCCACATAGTACACGATCCATGAACGTTTCGAAAGTGGCAGGTGCGCTAGTTAGTCCAAATGGCATGCGAAGAAACTCATAATGACCTTCGGGCGTTGAAAAGGCGGTATCTGATGAAATCCACTTGCAAGGTCAAAGATTGAAAAATACATTGCACCTCTCAATTGATCCAGGATTTCAGTGATATTCCGAAGAGGGTAAGCATATTTAATTGTTTTTTCGTTTAGTGCTCGGAAGTCAATCACCATGCACCATCGTCTATTACCATGAGAGTCATCCTTTTTTGGAACTATCCAAAGAGGAGAATTATAAGGGGAATTTGACCGAGTTATAATTTCATCTTTTAATAGTTTATCTACTTGTTTTCGGATCTCTTCCTTATGAATGGGTGGAAAGCGATATTGTTTGGTATGGATGGGAATTTCATCAGTAACATGAGTGGAATGGAATCCAGCATTAGTGGCGGGTAATGGGTCATTTCCCAAATGAAAAAGGTGAGGAAATTCTTGGATGAATTTTTTTTACGTTAATTTTTTTACGTTAATGATTTCACCAATTCGCTATCCAGGAACTGTCCCTTCCGAATTTTCATCGATATCCAAAGTCTCGAGAGTTTCGAAAGGAATTAAAGTTTGGGGCTTCATTTTGACATTAATATCTACTTCCCCAGTGTTTATGGCTACGACATAGCATGTACCGTTTCTATTTGTTACTGCAGCATTTCCGATAAAAAGATTAGGTCCTGAACCGAGTTTAGGCAAGTAACCTTCATTTATGCCTTTGTTAATCACTGGAATAGGTATTTGTTGCCTAGTCCGAGCTTTGATTGTAAGAATTCGTAATTCACTTTTATTAGAAGGTTCATTTGTATGTAACTCATTAATTGATAAAAAGGGAATTGGTGAAATTGGTCTGCTTTTAGTAATTAGAGAATTATGATGATAGAAGACTTCTGCTCCTTCAATTTTAAATACTCACTTCCCAAAATACCATCTCCTGGAAGAGGTATGTCTATATCGGTAACATGAAATTTGACCGGTGTGTCAAAGACATGAATAATGATCGTCCCTAAGGTATTCACCTTACTCGAGGTTATCCCGGTTATTCCAATTATTTCTGAGTTATTAATAAAAATATTCGGTTTAAGTGAGGTGAATTATACCAAATTAATTTCAGATCCTGGGTCTATTAAGAATATTCCTTTTTTGTTAATTAATTCAAAAGAATTGACTTTAATGAGGGGAGTATGTTCTCCAAATCCTAACAATCTGATTTTTTATTCTCGATATCTAACAGCCTTATCGTTGATTCCATTGAATTTTGGGGTTCGCTCGCCGACGGATGGTCTCGACGAGCGCCGTTCGAGTTTAAATGACCGGTGGACAAAACCTGCTCAGGAAAAGAGTTAGAAAAAGGTTTATTTTGACCCTGGGAACTTGGTTGATAACATTCTTGGGCCTTGTGACCATATCTACCACCATTAAAACATTGTATACTATTTCTAGGTCGAAATTCATTATTATTATTAATTGAAAATTGGGGCCTATTCATAGAGTAACCCAAGTTATAAAAACCATTGTCAAATTGCCAAAGTCCTCTTAGGAAACTTCGTAAAGCCATATCGTTGAGTAAGGTAATCATTGGTTTGGCTTGATCCTCCGTGTAAGCATCTTTTAAAACGGTTTCTGCGGTGTTAATTAAATAACGGACTCTAGAAGTAAACTCAGGTACGCGTTTATTAGGTTTCATCAAAATTGTAGTTAATTCTGAAACACATTGTTGATACCTTTTCCCGGATGAAAAATAGTCCTTTAATCGATCTATGAGATCGTTTGTTGTTTCATTTTCTGACCATCTATGCAATATCTTGCCGTACCTTTTAATTTTGCTAAGATGGCTTCAACAAAAGTGGATTCTTTACATGTTCACCAAGGGTTGACTGGGCCTTACGAATATCTTGAACATAATTTCTGAGTGGAACATTATAAACATCAAAAGTGCGAATAGTCGATAACGCATTTTGTAATGCGAAAAACTCGGTCATAGATATGACTGCTTGAGAGAGATCTTTGCTATCACCGTTTCGAGACATTTTTATTCTTAGGAAAAAGGTACTTTCACACGATTGCTACTCAAAAATGCAAGCTAAAACAGTTTTATTTCCTTGAGATTTACAAGCAAAGATGGAAAAAATGATAGTCAAATAACTTTAGTTATTTATATTCAAATCATTGATCCCACTTCTGACACCAATTTTCTTGCTGTTTGTCACGTACTGAGAATTTCAGCAAGTGATCAGCAGGTCAATGAACCTTGAGTGGCTAAGGGTTGACGAAAAATATTTGCTTGCAAATTTCAGAGGATGGAAAAATGAATTTATTGTGAGAAAAATTAAAGGAAAAAGATACATTTATTATCTCGGAAAAGTATAATAACATAATAGAATTTTGACAACGCAGATAAATCAGTTAGGTTGTGCACAAAGAACACAAATGTTTCGACATCAGATAATCAATAAAATTGTTTTTCACGTATCAAATTTTCATACATCATGATAACATCAATCGGATCTTTTCAAGAATTTAATCATCATTTCGTTTTTAAAAACATTCTTCAACTTTCAATAAACATCATGATTTTACTTCCATAAACAACAATAATTCAATTTAACTTCCAATAAGCATAATTAATTCATTTCAACTTCCAATAAACATCATGGATAAGAACTAAAAATACTTGAGCCCTAGTTTTTGGGATAAGGACACAAAATTGGGATTTTATGTGGAATAAACAGGTACTTACAATTAACTGTTGCTGTCACCAACGGTAGGGATTGAGAGAATACTGTTTCACCCACGGGACCGGTGTGACCACGTTACTTTACGAAGTAAAGGATTAAACTGGCTGAATAACTAATCAGAGAACTACCATAAACAACAATAACTCACTTCAACTTTCAATAAACATCATTAATTCATTTCAACTTCCAATAAACATCATGGATAAGAACTAAAAATACTTGAGCCCTAGTCTTTGGGATAAGGACACAAAATCGGGATTTTATGTGGAATAAACAGGTACTTAAAATCAACTGTTGCTGTCGCCAACGGTAGGGATTGAGAGAATACTGTTTCACCCACGGGACCGGTGTGACCACATTACTTTACGAAGTAAAGAATTAAACTGGCTGATTAACTGATCGGAGAGTGTTGCTATGAGTGCTCTTTTATTATGATATATTCGGTCTTGAGTTACAGCGTTTATTTTCACAGTTTCTCATATCATACCTATTACTCATACAATTATACTCATAACACATTCACACTTATTTGTAACTCAACTTCTGCATAATTTTAAAAAAGAAGTAAGAAGAAAAAAAAATATAATAAAGATGTTGAGAATTGAAGGGAGACATCCCTAGGACGTTACAAAGACTTTTATTTGTTATAATTTTTACTCGACTTGATCTTATAATAGAAAATGTTATGAGATGAGTAATTGAATCTAATTCTTGAAAGCAAATAGCTGAACTTGCAAGTCGGCTCCTTCGTCAACGGCAACCTTAAAAGGAAACCGTTGAGTTAACCGTTCTGATTTAATTAAACTTGCTCGTGAATATCAAGTTTTAAAATGGCTCTGTTAAACTATATTTATACTCTATAAATGCTGTAATACAGCCCCCCCCCCCTAACTCGATTTGACGTAAGGGCCTTATAGTGTGGGGGGGGGGGAATAATAAATACGACTGACCACCTCTACCTATCAATGAAATGGAAAGTGGCGGGGGCTCATATCATTAATTGGCTGGCGAAAAAATACTTTGTCTATGTGTTCTGTATTAAATCCTATTTCAATTAAAATTCTGATTTGAAATAGCGCCAACTCAAGCCAATAAAATGTAATAAACTTATATAACTCATATATTTCTTATAAAAAAAGAAGATTAAACAATTTCATCACAAATTTTTTTATTAAACACGCGATTCAAAGGAATCGCGCATTTGTTTTTTTAAATTGACTACAATACGTTATAAAAATAAAATTGTTGGAGATTGCACCCATTCATAATCGGAGAGTGTACCTCCGTGTGTATCTCCGTGACGGCAGGGTAACTATATACACAGCTCCGTTGTCACCTTTTAACGACTATAAGAAAAATGATTTTCTATGAAAACAAATTTTTATTTTATTTGAAAAAAAAAAACGAAAATTGCCTATTTACCTCTACTTCTGATTAATTACAGATGCTCGCCCTGTTCTCGTATTCACTGGGGTAATCCTCAGAGTAATTGTCGTCAAAGAAATCAGCCATTTTTCACAAACAACAATTTAAAACATTCTTGTACAGTTACAGGAACAGACCTAATTATGGAATCGTGGTTTAGCCACATATCCAAGATGCCCTATAAAATTTAGCAGGAAAATAGTAGGAGGCGGATGCCGGGTAACGGAATTGAACAGAAATCACATATTTTTATTTCTCACATAACCTAAAAAATAGAATAACAAATACCATAACTATAAATTTGCATGCTATGGAATTATAACTAAATTAGTAAATTGAAATCTTGAAGTCTGATATGAGTTGAGTGGTGAACCCCTCGAGATTATTAAATTTCAATAAATATTGATTACCATCTAAACATAGTTCCATACTCTTTCATAAAAATGTAACTATTTGCTCTAAATTTATCAAACCTCCGAAAAATATTGTAAAAAAATGTGTTTCATGTTTTTTCCAATTAATGAAATCATCTTCAATTAAAATCAAACCTAATTTTGAAACTTCTCTAGAGTTCGAAATCCAGAGTCCCCGTACTCTTCAGAATCAAAGAGACTTACTGAAAATTTTCCTATAACCTCATTATCACTGAAATCTATCATTATTAGGGCAACTCAAAGAATATCAGAATTTAAATATTTATTACGCACTTCGATATTTCTTTCCGATACCATAAAATATTATTACGGAATAAATTTCAGCCAAATCGGACTATATTATTTGTTCCCAAAATACGGCTAACTATTTAATAGTGGGTATCTCTCGCATTAATTAATTGAAATGCTTTAATTAACAGTATGTTAATTCGTCGTCATTTCCTCTATATTTTAATATTACTCATATACAAAAATAGCGTTAAGATATATCCAGCCGTATTTGAAATTCGCAAAACACCGAGATGTTTATTAATTTTACCATTACATTCATTTTCTTCTTTTAAATCCACACAGTTTTAATCCTTTGCAATTTTCTCTAAACCCAATATTTGAAAATTATCAAATTTTATAATATTATTAATGAAAAAGTATGGAGTGTATTATTATAACTAGAACTTTTCTAATTTAGTTTTTTATTTTATTTGTAATTATTTTGTTTTAATTTATTTTGTAACCTATAACCTTTCTTCCCTTTTTCTGTGTGTTATTCATGGGGATGTCCTACGACGTCCGTATTATTTTTGTAAAGAATCGTTGATCTCAGGAGCTGCTGGTAGGACAATGAAGGTTATAACGAATTGTAGCTGAAGGTGTATAAGGTGGATAGTGGCGTAGCACGTGAACTCTGACAGAGCTGCCAGACCTAGGACCGGCAGCGCATCTCTTGGCTACGCAGGAGATACAAATTTATTAACATAACCCAAAAATATACAGGAATAACTATTGCTCAAGCCGCGCAAGTCTATGCTCTGTTAGCTCTGAACTCGGGAGCTAAGCTACCCCCGGCCTGCTTGAGTGTTGATTTAAATGAGTGGATCCCTATAGACGGGCTCTCCAGTGTGAATACCGGATCCCTATAAACGGGCTCTCCGATGAATGTACTGAGCGAAAGAAAGGTAAAGGAGCCTAGCGAAAACGGGTGTTGCCGGATACCTGGGCCGAGGGTCGTCCTCGGTCAGACTTTCTGAAATTCGTAACCAACGTTTGCGATACATCCAAAAGCCAGGTCCCTGTCTCCAAATACACCTTCATGTGGCAAAATAAGGAAAAATTGTGCAAATGCACAAACAGGATAAGTTTACGAACAGCTAGTGAAATCAATGAATCTACGAAGCACTTGCCGCGTTCGCAATCATCTCTTGTAGCGAAGTAACGGATCATAAGTAACTGTGGAAGGAAGTTGGAAACAGAAAAATAAACGTTTAATTACATTCAAAATATTGTCTTTAGAGAAAATTGCAAAAGATTACCATGCTGTTTTGCCAATTTTATGCTTGGCTGGGTATGTCTTGAAACTATGGTGGTTCATAAATTATCTCAAGTTATAGAGAGAATCACTGCGAATTCAGAGAACTATATTTAAATGCTTTAATCTCTTTTTCTCTAATCTGATTTTGCTGAAATTCATACAGTAATAGTTTTTTTTATGATTTCGAAACTATATATCGAGGTGCACCATAGAATTTAAACAATTATATCAATAACAATAATAAATAAGAGCGTTTGACATTCACCAGATGTTTTAATAGAAAAAATAATGTTTGTTGAGGGAAAATTCCGAATTTTTAATTTTTTGTAATACTAGTAGTTCATAGTAACAATTTTAAAATTTGTGAAAGATTTTCCTGATAAAATATTACTATTCAGCTGTTTGCCACATGATTTAGTAGAAAAAAATAACTTTGACAGAGGGAATGTGCATAATTTTCTAATTTCTTTATAATGCACTCAACCTCCGAGTTAAACACGGTTTCGGGTTTAACTTAGATACTGATAAGTATAAAATGGCCAAAAATGATTTGACTAAACTTTTCAGGATAAACATGAAACAATTACTTTAAATGGTATACATTTTTCTCCGGTCGTCACTTAATAGATAAACAATTACGTTCAATTATGCCCCTAAGGTACGAGATGCAAAGGGCATGGGCAAAGCCTACCCAGTTTCGCATTGGCTTGAAGCAGCCCTCAATGCGTAATTAAATGCATCCGTGGTGATCAGTCGGTTTTGCGATTTTTAGAAACTCCGGAATAAAACGTCAGTGATAACCTATATTAATTCGAGGTGCTGTTTATATTTGTTCTTTGTTTAGGAATTGGGAAATTTTGTATCTATTCCACCTTTCTATAGGGTCGGGTGTGGAAGTGCGTTTCGAGTAGGGACCATCTCCGGGGCAATTTCGACAAGATTATAGCAGCGACTTGAATTAATCCAAATTCACGAATCGACGCAAAATTCCGTGATAAAATTTAAATCCGAACCAGTCTTAATAATATAGGAATGAAGAAATCTCTAATAAAATTATTATCTAGTAGCGTTAACGTTGGGTTTGACCTACATTATTCGGACTCGGTGATGAGTTCTATGCGTTTCTGGGCGGTGATTTGAATTCAAAGACGTCATTTTCAGATTTTGACTGGAAGCCTACTTTTATTCCGACGTTCCTTGTCATGGCGTCATGCTTTCGTTTTAACCTACATTCGCTGTCAATATGGTTATTGTAATCGCAATACGTGAATTTTTAACAATTATTGTAAATTGTTTCCTTGTCGTTTCCTATGTCCCTTAATTTAGGGGAATCACGCTTGTAATGCCCAAATTCCTCACAATAGAAACACTAAATCTAAGATAGTGATTTCCCTTTTCCGTTCGGCGAATCTTAGAACCCCTTAATTTTTGCACATCATTTTTGTTGCAGCTCGTTTGTTATGTACTCGAAATAAGAGTTTTGTTCTTAAAATCAGAATACTTCAAGTGTGTTACTATAACATAAACATAGCTGCATTCTCATCATCCGATGTCTCATTTTTGTTGCAACTCAAAACAACAACGAATAGGCGTACTTTTGAGTATCGTCGTTTTTCTGTGTGCTAATCGCTTATATGAACCACATTTTCCGTTATTACATGTGTTTGAATATCGCGAGATGTTGGACGCATATCATGGACGCTGTTCCATGTGGCATTTTCTAATTCGGACACGGTAACAAGCTCAGTAGCTTCATCCAAGATAGTGGGAGATCGCCACTTTCGCTCTGCTTTTGCGTAATTATGGCGAGCTCTTGCGCTAGTTAACTTGTCTTGGCTCTAGATCCGCAAGCTCTCTGTCATAATTTGAAAATAGTATCTGAGGAGAGTAAATTCCAATCCCACTATATTTTAGAAGTACTTTAGAGATTGCTCTGTGACTTTGTTTTTGATGAACTTAACTAACAAGTGCATATCTGCCTCTTCCACTGAGGCAGTAGCACGACAATGCTTTTTGAACATGTTGACCGACATCCTCGTTGCTGAATTATCATTTAAGTCCTTCAAAATAAACCGGCAGATGAAACTACACTTCACTGGGTATGGGCCTGTGAACATCTTTCTTTACTAAGGTGGGCTTAGATTCACTGTATGAATTTAATCACACCCCCTGATAACCTGCGGCTGCATCCGACTTTATTAGAAGTACTCACATTTGCCTGAACCTTTGGCCAGGGGAGAGGAAAACTGCAGAAAACCACCTTCCGAGTTCAGCAGGCTTTTTCGACCGTCGAGTTTGAAGGCTTCTTACACATAACTCGCCAAAAACTGATACAGCACCACTCTTGCGTAATATTAATGGCCGCAACTTCTTTTCAGAAAAAGAATAAGAACAAATATATATCCCAGTGAATGCAGTATATATTTGTTATGATTTCAATTTAATGAATCAAAATTATAAGTAAGGGGTATGAAACATCAATAAAACATCATTCCAAAAACCATAAATTACAAAACATCAATGTACAATAAAACTCTTGGAATAGCTGATTCGATTATAATAAAGGGGCATGAAACATCAATAAAATATCTTTCAACAAATCATCATTTACAATAAACATCAAAACAAAATAAATAAGAACAATTATATGAGCCCTAGTTTTTGGGACAAGGGCAACATTTAGGTTTTACGTGGATGAAAGAAACATACTTGATGAGGTGTTGAACCAATCATTGTTCGGAGCCATGAACGAAAAGACAGAAAGTAACAGTTTCACCCACTGCTTTGGAACTTCACGTCACGTGACGGTGCAAAGATGGAACTGGCTGGTATAATACTGATCACAGAGAATTGTTGTGATTGCGCGTTTATTTAGGATTCGAGACCCATAGGGGTACTGAATCGAGGTTTTTCTTTATAGGGTGTCTACTGAGAACTCTTATCCTCTCGTCAATGACAACACTCTCGATTGCATTTATATTAAGAGTCAAGAAGGGATTTTATGATTGAGGGAGAAGTTTTGTTACATTTTCATTTTTTTTTGTGGTATCCCAGAGAGAAGGTTATCGTCGGGGTCAAGCGAATCACACGGGCTACAAGCTCTCCGTGAATACACAATGTATATCTACCATCACGCTTTTCTTTCGTCTCTTACATCATACTTGTTTTATTCACACATTCATACTCGTACATGCTCATTTTTTATATAACTTATAGAGGATTTGAGGGAGAAATTCCTTATAAAAATAAAATAAATAGGTAAGTGATTTTTTATCAACACAGTGACATAATAATGAGAATAGTCAGGCATATTGAACAAAGACCGATGTGAATCAGCTTTTTTCACCGGCCACAGCGAGATAAGCTGATTTATACACGCGAGGGTGGATAAGGTAATCACAGAGTCAAGCTCGTTCAACTCACGCGCAACTACAAGTAGCTAATTGTCGCGCCGCCAGGTAGTGGCGGTAGGCCAACAAGTTTTTTTTTCGAAATCCTTATATTAACATGAGATATTAAAATTTAACTTTCATTCCTCAATATGTATACGCGCTGGAAGTATCCATGACCTCAATAATATCTAGTCCCACGGGGTGTGGGAAAACTGTTTTTGTTTAAAAAAATTTGAAAATATGCATTCCATGACCGATGTAATATTTAGGAGAATTCGTTTTTATTATTCTAAGTGGCAACCGACATATTTAGAGTATGATAAAAACGTTGAATTTCGAAAAGGTCGTTACAATCGGGCGATTACGGGAATGATACTATTTAGAAACTATTTGTTATCGATGATCTCATGCTCATGTTGATCACAAAAAAAACTTTTGTTACTATTTCGTTAATGGCTTCAAATACAATTATCGATTTTAATAACAGTGAAGTTGATTACATTCTTTGATCGAATCGGGTCAGTAAATACATTTTTGTGAAGATAATAATGTCAATAAAAAAGTAACATCATCTAATAAAACATCAAAAAATATCATTCCAATAAAACATTAATAAACATCAATTCAATAAAACATCAATAAACAAAAATAAACGTCAATTCAATAAAACATCAATAGACAACCATAAACGTCAATTCAATAAAACATTAATAAACATAATTCCAATCAAACGTCAATAAACCTCATTTTAATAAAACAATCAATAAACATCATTTGAATAATTTTTGGGATAAGGACAACAATTCAGGTTTTACGAGGATTCATGAGACTTTTACATAATGAAGGTGTTTCACCAATCAGTAACGTTGCTGAATAATACTGACCTGAGAATATTGTTGTGATTGCGCTTTTATTCAGGATTTGAGATCCATAGGGGCATAGTGGTGGCACTCCCATGTATAGTTTTGAAGGCCTTACGTTTTAGTGTGCGGGGAAACCGCTAGGTGGCGCTGAGAGTCAGTAGAATGCAATGCGCATGTGCAACCATAATATTTTCAAATATTTCGAAATCTCGAAATTGGTCATTAGTCGAAGTGTCAAATTGAATTTGTTGTGTTAACCTTGTTGTATAAAATTTTCTGCAAGTTTTGTTGTGTATATTGTTATATACGTACTGTGTGTACTATTTCGTGGTGATGTAAGGGAATGTGTTGATTGGTAAGTATTGAATTAAAAAAAAAAAGTACCATTTGGTTGATTTGAGGTAACTTTGTTGTTTTCATATTTCGAAGCAGTAAGGATATAAATAAAAGTATTTTTGAGATATTAGGAGTTTTTTTTCTTCAAGCAAGTTCATCGTTTGTAAAAATTTCTTTGTTAGAGAAATAACAAATATTATTCTAAGACATAATCTCAAATGCAAAAGCCAATTAATCTTTTGCATTACAACAAATCATACTTCTAGTATTTAAATATATATTTTACGTATGGAAAATCTTTTTATATTTATCAATTTTGATAATTTTGAAAGTTTATTTACACGAAATTAAGCGAAATTTAATATTTACGAGAATCTGGGGGAAGCAGAATTTGGAATGAATTGCTGTCAGGGATTTGTAGGTTCATTGACTTATAGTGTCCGGGGGAACCGCTAGATGGGGCTGATTTTGAAGCCAAGTCTTCAAAACGATACATGGGAGTGCCACCACTATGCATAGGGGTACTCAGTCGAGGTTTTCTTATCATTTTGTGAAAAAATTGAGCAACAGTCAGTTTGGTTTCTATCAAATATTTAGTATTGCCAAATCCTTTAGGATGACTACCGAGAACTCTTATCCTCTCGTAAATTACTACACTCTCGACTGGATGTGGATTAATAGTTAAGAAGGGATTTGATGATTAAGGGACAAGTTTAATTACATTTTTATCAAAATGAGGTTTAGAAGTTTCGTGGTACCCCAGAGAGAAGGTTATCGTGGAAGTCAAGCGAATCACGCAGGCTGCAAGCTCTCTTTAAATCTGCAATGTATGCGGTCACACTCTCTTTCCTCTCTTACATCACACTTGTTTTATTCAAACATTCATACTCATCCATACTCACTCATACCTTTATGTACATAACTCAACTTCTGTATAATTCAAAATATAAATTGTAGAAGATTTGAGGGAGAATCATACCCTTATCAGTATATTTACATACGGGTAATGCATTCGAAATCACATGCATTAACCGACCTCGGCAGGCTTTAATTTTGCATGCGCATCCACATCTCATATGAAGAATATGTGAGTGTGATTTAAATATTTTAGCTTTAATCTCAGGCACTGTGTTGTCAAGCCTCGTCCACCATTACGTATAATTCACGTTCTATTGTTTTCTAGACTCTTCATTTGTAACTTCCTACCTACACACACCTGGTAATACCCTATCTGGACTTGATGCTCTGTTGTATGAAATTTTAAAGTCGCCGACTCCGAAGGATCAACGAGAAAAGTGAAAATTGTATCAGTAGGTGTTACAACGATATTTTTATTTCTTGAAGGAAGCCTCTTGCCCTGCTAAAAGCAAGGAAAGAGAAGACCCCGAAAGAACTGAGCCTGATAGTGATAACGTTAACTATGAGCCACACACTGAGAGGAAAAAGCTCCGCGATATCAGTATCCTAACAAGAATTGAAAGTGTTCCGGTTACATATTACAGAAATGGTTTTCAATTAATAAAACATTTGTCTACAATTCCGACAGCCCACATTAATTGGGACGAACGAGAAATTGTTACCATAGATTGAAAATAAATTCCCAATACCAATATTTTATATTAAGTTAACGACTCTGTGCTTTAAAAAAAACAATCACTAGTGCGTTGAAGACGTTTTTTTCTTGCTTCCTTCATGGGGTGTACACCCCGAGATAGTTTGTAACAGATTCATCTCTGTGGCACGAAGGTCGCCAGTCGTCTTCAACGCCGGCATCTGTAACTCCTACTCCCCTCTCATCCTATAAAAAAAAAAGACTTTTTTAAAAGTAGACGAATTTCTCTCTCTCTTTTATCCCCAGATAAGAAAAGTCGGTCTGGCAGGTCAGAAGATAAGGTGGCCGGGCGAGACTCTTCACCGAGTTTAGACTCTGAGAATTAAATCTTCCAAGATAGGAATAAAGAGAAAAATCAAGAGCGCAGCTCGTAAGTAAGTTTTAATCTCTGAAAATAATTCTTGTCATGACACACGTTTTGAGGTTACAGCCATTACCATGCAATCAGGCATTCATGGACATACTGTAGATAACGCGTTGCTAGGTCAAATCCACAAACGACTTATTCTCGGCTTTGTAGATAACAAAACATGCATGAAGATTTCGTAATGAGCTCCTTCACTTTTCAAAACTATGATATTAATTACTTCTCGTTATAGGTAGCTGGAATGCAAGAACCTACAAAAATTATTCAGAGTTCGATAATAATAAACTGTATGTAGATTATTGCTTGTCCTCATTTCTCTCTCTCTCTAATTTTCATGCATACCGCCCCCCCCCCCAATTTGTCCGAATCCACGACAAAATAAATGTGATTTTTTGTTGTTAGAAAAAATATATATATAGAGCCATAGAATAATAATCAATAATTACTTTCGATTTTCACCACTATAAGTTTTTGACGCTAATTATTACTTTTTGCGGATTTTTTAACTAAAAATTGCTTTTCATACATGAAATATTACTTTCTTCTGATAACTAGATGTTTAAATCAACTTCTCGTTATAGGTAGGTGGAGTGCAAGAACCTACAAAAAATTATTTAATCAGAGTTCGATAATAATAAACTGTATGTAGGTTAGGCTTGTCCTAATTTTTCTCGCTCTAATTTCCGTGCATACCCCCCCCCCCCCAATTTGTTCGAATCCACGACAAAATAAATGTGATTTTTAGTTTGTTATGCGTAAAAACGTTAACTTCAGTTTTTAAAAAGGAACCGAATTGTTTTTAGGCAATTCGGTGTTTCTTTATTAATCTTTTGTATAATTAGTACAGGTTTACAATCGAAGAGCAAGATTAGAACTGACGAAGGGCCACACGCCCGGTCCTACTTATACTCTAGCATTAGTATGTGGGCTTACCTAAAAAGGGAAGGCAAAGTAGATGTGGGACAATAATATAGGTCAAAGTCCAAATGCGTAACACTCCCCTTTTTAGACAAGGTTTAGTCCTCTAAACCTATTTTAAATTTTCTAGGCTTAATCGGTTCCATTGGTTTCATTAATGGTTGAGTAGAGGTAGTATAGGTTACAAATTGTGGGGTAATCTGGTTCTTAGTTTTAACGCAGAATAAACAAAGTTTTGTAGGGAATACTGCTCTAATCAATTCAAAAATTCCACATTTGTTTAGTGCCCATAAGAGCAATAATGACAACGAGAAGTATCCTACATATTTAAGCCAATCTAAACCAGTTTCTACCCATGTTTTCATACGCCGGTGATTAGCTATATTTTTCAATGTATTTTCGGTGTCGTCTAAGCTTAAACGAGCTTGTTTAAGTTCATCGTTATTTATCTGTTTGGGGAGTTGAATCAACTTCTGTTCTAGCTTTTTAAAATCCTGTTCGTCGTAATTAATATCGTAAGTTACATTAAACCAATAGGTTTGCTTTTCTTCTAAATATTTAGGTAGGTCTATCTGATCATAATTATTATATAATTTACAATTATTGCCTGTTATTTTAACAGGATTGATTATTTCCACAACCGTTAAATTGTTGTCGCAACTTATATCTAGATTTGTTTTAACAAGAGGGATTATAATATATCCATTGTAAATAGGTATGAACGTTTCCTTATGCAGTAAATACGGAGACTGATTACAATTTAAATCGGCGTATCTTTTGAAAAGGCTTGCTTCACAGGTTTTACTATCCGTTATTTTAAGATTCGGCTGGTTTCGTTTGCAAATCAGGTAACTCGTTATTGTTTTACAATTTTCAGTCGTCTGTCTGTCTGTGGGAACGTATGTGTCTCTGAATTTAATTCATGGTCAGGTATAATAGACAAGTAAAGGTTACCCTTCTTTTGAGGAATAGGAGTGATTTTTTGTAGAGATCCTTCTTCCTTTTCTAAAACGGGTATGTCTAAAATATAAGTGAAAAGTCCTTGAATTATCGCTACGGAGAGTGAACTGATGTCGAGTATGTGCTGATAGTTTTCTTCTGTGTTATCAAAGTGATAACGTGTTCTATGATGATCTTCGAACTCCTGTAATGTATTTTTCAAAATCGCAGGTGTTAAAATTTGCGGGTGTGCTATCCCGTGTTTGCCATCATTGATAGCATCGATAGCCGTATTAATATCCTCATTCATCTCGTCTATTAAAAGTGTGATCAGTATGAGTTTAGTATTGACAAAATTGTCCTTAGTATTATTATTTACTGTTTGACCTAATTTATGTGCTAAACCAAGTTCCTTTCCGATTTCTTGCTTTATTGATGAATATTCTGTTGATGAAGAATCTAATATTAGTTTAAGAATCTTTGTATGGTTTGATAGTACTGAGGCTATATTTTTATTGTCGGCGTATAGTCTATCGAATTCTGAATTTATTTGGGACAAGTCGGATTCGGATAGTGTTCCAAATAAGGTTTTAGAGATATCGCCGATGAAATTAGCTAAACCCCTTTTTTGCCTTTGTTTTCCCAGCAGTTTGTGAAGGATTGTTATTTTAGAAGTCAATCGGTTATATCTCCCTTTAATCAACCTTAATTCTTCTTTTGGTGCACATGAGGTTCCGCAAGCTCGTTCTGCTGCCATTAGAGTGTGCTCTATTGCTTCTAACCTTTGCTCCGTCGTGGTTAAGTTTATACCTATTATTAATCTCCATTCTTCATGGAAGAGATGTACCTTTTTTATCTCCTCGACATACACGTTTCCCTTAAGTTCTTCTAATACATAGTCTGCTCTAGTCGAGATTATTATCGCGCAGATTAGTGCTAACACCTTCATCTGAAAAATAAGGCATTGTTTGGTCAATATGTATTCGGATTATTTTGTCTTTGTCCCTTAGTCTAATATTGTTGTTATCTATTAGATCTATTACTTCATATGGACCTTTCCAACTAGGATCTAGTTTATTGGCTTTAGTATTATTTTTAATTTTTACTTTATCACCCGATTTGTAAATCGGATGTGCTCTTACTATTCCTTCGTCTAATCGCTTTTTAGTCTTTTCTTGTTCTAATTCTATTCTCTCCTTCATTTTCATAACATTACGGTCGTGTTGTAGTTTCCATTTTTTAATCAAATCTTGGTATGTGAGATTAGTTGATGGGGCTATTGTAGATGGGATATTGGGTTCTCTACCAAACGTAGCTTCGAAGGGTGTTGTTCCTAAAGTTGTGTTTTTCATGGTATTTATTGCAAAACTAATAAATTTTAAGTTATCATCCCATTCGTTATTATTTTCGGCCATTGAGGTTTTAATTAGGTTTTTTAAAGTAGAGTGCATTCTCTCAATGTTACCGTTTGGTTGGGGGTGGAAGGCTGTTGTTTTTACATGCTGAATTCTAAGTGCTTCTTCAAATTGCTGCATTAGTTCAGATAAGAAGTTTTGTCCTTGATCAGATAAAATAGTCTTAGGTGCACCGAAGATATAGATATAGTGTTCCAGTAATCCGTCAATGATTGAACTTGTTGTTTCGTTCTGCAAAGGCAGCAGGACAGTATACCTTGTTAATCTATATTGGATACTTAGTATGTATTTATTACCTTTCCGGGTTTCTGGTAAAGGTCCAAAGATGTCTAAGGCAATTTTATCATTGGAATTTGTTGGGATGTCGGGTAAGACGCTGGATGCTTGGTTGGTTATTCTAGTGGTTTTCTGTAATTGACAAATAGGACATTTTTTGACATAATTTTTAATTTGTTCGTCCATTCCTAACCATAGTCCAATCTTCTTTGCTCGTTCTAAGGTATTCTTTTCTCCTAGGTGAGTCGAGTGAGCCTCTTTCATTATTTGCTCTTTTTCAGTTTTAGTAAGCTCTCGAGTATTCGAGAAACATAAATGGAATCCTGTATCTGGATAATAATTTCATAGAAATTGTACTAGTTCTTGAATTAATTCTTTTTGCACAGGAGTGAATAATGGATCTCCAAATTGCAGTCGCACTAGAGTCCATTTTCTATCCCTAATTTCATCTATAATCCAAGCTAAATGTTTTAACCAATTTTCTTCGTCATATTTTGGCATACTTTCTTTAGTAATTTGCTTCCATAATTTTCCTATAGCATTTGGTTTAATTTTTACTCGCTCGTTGGTGACGGGGTCTAAACGCCATTCCATAAATTCATTGTACCAGTTGACTTGGGGATTCTCGGGTGTTTCTTGCGACTCGTTTTCTATGTTTTCTACATCGGAATCTGTGGATGATTCTGATTCCTCTCTGCTGAGTAACTTGATTTTTTCTTTGGGTTTTAGTGTTTTAATCTCGGTGATTTTAGGCTTTGTTATTATAGGTTCTGGTGTTTCTAACTGCCTAGAGCTGGGTGTCCTTAAAATTTCAATTTCAGGTAACTCTGTTTCTAGTTCGTCTATAAGGGCGTCTTCAAAGGCTTCCTGTAATAAGTCTCTTTCCCGGATAGGAAAAAGTCTTGATAGGCAGTCTGCGGCTTTATTTTCTTTTCCCTTTACGTATTGCACTTCGTATTTGTATTCTTCGAGTCTTAACCTCCATCTCAATAATCGTGGGCTGGGGTCTTTAACGTTATGGAGCCATAAAAGAGCTTTGTGATCGGTTTGAATTTTAAAAGGTTTTCCAAGTAAGTATTGTCTTAATCTTTTAACTGCCCATACTATAGCTAGTAATTCTTTTTCACTAGTGCTATAATTTTCTTCGGCTTTATTTAATGTTCTCGATATAAATAAGCAAGGGTGTCCATTTTGTGACAATACTGCACCTAAACCTTGGTTTGAAGCGTCAGTTGTTAGGGTAAATGTATTTTTGAAATCTGGGAATCTTAAAACGGGTGATTCACATAGTATTTTCTTTAATGTCTTAAAACTCTCTGTACATGAAGGTGTCCAATCGAATATAATGTCCTTTTGTGTTAATTTCGTTAAGGGTTTCGCTATAGATGAAAAGTTTTTTATAAATTTCCTATAGTAACCGGCAAGACCTAGAAATGATTGGATTTGTTTGACAGTTGTAGGTTCTTTAAAATTTTGAACTGCTTCTACTTTGGCTGGGTTGGGTTTCACTCCTTCTGCTGTAGTTAGGTGTCCCAAATATTCAAGCTCAGGTCTAAGATATTCACATTTGGAAGGTTCTAATTTTAATTGAAGTTGTTTAATTCTTTCTAGAACAGAGACTAAATTTCTGTTGTGTTCTTCCAAGGTTTCTCTAAATATTACAATGTCGTCAATATAGACAAAGCATTCCTTTCCTATAAGTCCCCTAAACGCGTTATCCATCATTCGTTGGAATGTGGCCGGGGCATTTTTTAGGCCAAAGGGCATTCTGTTGTATTCGTAATGTCCTCGAGAAGTAGAAAATGCTGTGTATTTTTTTGAATCTTCTGACATGGGAATTTGGTGAAATCCAGCACTCATGTCGAATGCTGAGAAATATTTTGCTCGTCCGAGTTGTTCTAAAATATCGTCTATGACTGGCAAGGGGTAAGCATCTTGGTCTGTATCCTTGTTTAGTTGCCTGTAGTCAATAACCATTCTAAGTTTATTCCCTTTTTTGGGAACTACCCAAAGTGGAGAATTGAAGGGCGATTGCGAGTGCCTAATTATTCCTTTTTCTAAAAGTTGTTGAGTGTGTTCCAAAGAAAATTCCCTGTGAGCTTCGGGGAGCTTGTGTGATCTCAAATTGACTACTTTGCCTGAGTTCAGTGTTATTTCGTGGTGAGTTAATGTGGTACAAGGTAAAGGATCACCGGGTAAGGTAAACACTTCCTGGTACGTATGGATGATCTTGCGTATTTGGCTTCTTATACTTGGTTCAATATGTGATAATTGCAGGATTTTCTCAAGTTCTATGATTCTCGTTAGTATTTCATTATTTGTTGTCTTTTGCTCTTCACTCCCCTCTTTTTTTTGAGTCTCGTCTCGAGACTGTATTTTTGAAATTTTTTCCATTTTGATTGTTTCTGGTATCAACATGAAGTTTGTGGAATAGTTATTTATTGGTACACTAATTTCATGATTTTTTATGGTGTAAATTCCATCAGGGATCGATTTGTTATTTTCTATCCAAACATTCCCGTCTTCTTCTGCTACTTCTATTCTGCAGATTTTAGAAGTAGTTTTAGCTATGTAGTTGCCATTTTTATATAGAGGCATTTTTGTGTCTTCTAGAATTAGGAATTTTGGTGTTATGGCGTATCTTTGATATTTTTTAAAGAAGGGTAGACCAATAATTCCAGCTTCTGGTAAAGGAAAATCGTCATCTACTAAATGAAAAAAATGTTTTTTCTTTGCATATGGTATGTAAGCTGCTTCTAAAGATTGGTGCTGGTCATTGCCCATTGCAAATTTTTTAAAGAGTTTTATTTTTTCAAATTTGTCCGGTAGTTCGCTTTTCTTTATAATGTTAATCGATGCTCCTGAGTCGACTAGTAAGTTGTATTCTCTGCCATCCCCTCTTCTTCCTCTAATGGATAATAATTGTCCACATACTGTTGAGACTCGGCTGAGTCCTCGTACTCTATTTGTTCCATTATTTCTTCTTCCGTCATTAGGCTGCTGTCTATTATGTTGTCTTCCTGTTCTCGGATTGTTCTTATTTGGGGTGGTCGAGTGGAAGATTGGCCGTATTGAAAATTCGTAGATCTTACTGAGCATTGTGCTGCAAAATGACCAAGATTTCCGCATCTGTGGCACTTCATTTTGGTACGGTCGGCCAATGCGATATTCTGGTTAGGGACTCTTGGTGTTGTATTTGCTTGAGGCCGTAAAGTTTGTGGTAGTGTGGGCCGACGTATATTAGCGCTCATTATTGGTCGTGAGATTGTTCTTTGCTGTGCCGGCTGTGCTTCTTTAAACCATATCTCGGATTCTATTGCCATGTTTTGAGCTTCTTGTAGGTTAATGGGATTTTGTACTTTAATTTGTAGCCCAATTTCTCTTTTTACATTTAGTATGTATCTTTTTGTGCTTTCCTTTTCTTCAATATTTATTGCAATTTTTCTTTCTTTGGAACTAGAGTGTTCCGACTGCACCGCGTATTTAAGTTCGTTAACTGTTTGTCTGAACCTTAAATTAAAATTTTGTGTGGTTTTATTTATCCCTTGTTTACAACTTTCAAGTTTGCTTCTTAGGGCTGAGACTGAACCAATTTGTTTTAAATTTTGTCTTAAAGTACTGTATAGGTCATCGTATCCGCGGATGGAAGAGTATCTTATTGCCCTTTCGGCATTTCCTTGAATTTTTTCTGCGATTAAAAAATCCAAGAGTAAGCTGGGTTGGGAGCACTGTTTTTCAGCTTTTTTAATGGACTTGATGAAATCTTCCGTTCCCATATCGTCTTGTCCATTTAGGACCTTAATTGTCCTAATTATGTCTTTAGCGGGTATACTGTGTTCCGGTAATGAGTTCGGTTGGTTTTCACGCTGATTACTTTTATGAGGTGTCGTAAGTGCAGTTCCTATCTTATTAGTTGCACTAATGGGTCTTGTGGGTTGCGTTTGGAGATTTTTGTCTTCCTCGCTGTCTGACTCATCTCTGTCTGATGTAAGAATGTCTTCTTTATCTGTAACTATTTTTCCTTTCACTCCGCATTCCTGAGCTATAGATTGTATTTCGGAGAGTCGCTTATCGTTTTCCTTCGCTAATGTGGACACGTTTATTTTTAATCCATTCAGTTCAGCTAATATTGTTCGTAGGAGGTGATCGGTTCCCATATTAGAGGGGGATACGGGTCTTTGAGATGTTTCTTCAGGCATTGCTACTGTCAAAAAGGGAAATCTCGATCTGTATTTTGAGTATGTGTCGGAGTCTGTCTCGTCAGTCGAGTATTTTGAATTATCTTCTCTATAATTAGAGAAGGCCAGGTTGATACTTTTCCTGAATTCCGCGTGCTAAATTCTACCTGATGTTTTTATTTACGTTACATAAATTTCCGTTTAAACCTTAGTTTGTTGGCATCGTTCTACTACAATGCCAAGAAATTTCAGGTAGATTTTTTATTTTATTGACGGACACAGAGGCCAGGGAGCACCATAAGCGTGTGTACGGACGTGAGCCTAAAGTTTGGTAGTATTTGGATGCAAAAGTTTATGATTTCAGTCATAAAATTTTGCCCTTCAAATAACTTCAAACTGTACATGAATCTAAACACTTCTTATACTTATTCACTGTTTTTTACCTTTGAAAACTGTAAACTTCTTATTTTGTACTGGATTTCCTCTTCGGTGTTGTGTTGTATACTGCGCTGATCGGCTGTTGTTGTTCGATGAATGGGATTCGTTGCGTTGAAGATTTCGTTGATACTTGTAGACTTCTTTTTCTTTTTTCACATCCGCCTGTTTGCGGGCCTCGTAGGGTTATTACCGCGGTATATCGCGTACCCTTTCAATTTCCTTTCAAAATCGAATTTTTTTTTTTAATTGACTTACGTAGTATAGTACCCTACTTAATTCAGGCACTAGTTTTATCAATTTCAAATTCGATTTCTGGTTAACGGGCTTTTCCGTAGAGAAAGTCCGGAGTCCTTGTAGAATTCCGTAGAATTCTGAATGCTACTTCTGGTTGACGGGCTTTTCCGTGGAGAAAGTCCGGGTTCTTCCAAAGGTTCGTCACACAGATAGTCCTCTTTTGATTGTTCAATTTTTTCCGTAGAAATTTCAATCCTTGGAGAACTATCCTGGCAGGATCGCCAAAATGTTATGCGTAAAAACGTTAACTTCAGTTTTTAAAAAGGAACCGAATTGTTTTTAGGCAATTCGGTGTTTCTTTATTAATCTTTTGTATAATTAGTACAGGTTTACAATCGAAGAGCAAGATTAGAACTGACGAAGGGCCACACGCCCGGTCCTACTTATACTCTAGCATTAGTATGTGGGCTTACCTAAAAAGGGAAGGCAAAGTAGATGTGGGACAATAATATAGGTCAAAGTCCAAATGCGTAACAAGTTGTTAGAAAAAATATATATAGAGCCATAGAATAATAATCAAGAATTACTTTTTGATTTTCACCACTATAAGTTTTTGGCGCTGATTACTACTTTTTGCGGTTTTTTAAAATGAAAATTGCTTTTCATACATAAAATACTACTTTCTACTGATAACTCGATGTTTAAATAAATTGTTTATAGCAATTTTCTCTCAGAATGGAGTTAGAAACTCGCGTTTTTTTCATTTTTGAAAGAAGCTCTTTATTTTTTGTGGATACATTTTTCTGAAATAGAACCAGATATTTGAAATATTCTATTCTCTGTATGGATCATATTAAATGTAACTTTTCTTTGAAGTAATTACTAAGAGTCTTTTTGTTTAAATTAATATTTTTCAGTTTTGGTAAAAGAGTAAAAATAGTTTATTTCGAAAAAAATAATAATGTTTAAAAAATGATTCTTGTTGATTCTCATTTATTATTTGCGTGGTATGGCCAACGGCCATACCACGCTGAAAAACCCAATTCTCGTCAGATCACTGAAGTTAAGCAGCGTTGGACGCGGTTAGTACTTGGATGGGTGACCATTCAAGAATACTGACATGAGTGCTGTTGGCACATCGTGGGTGTGGTGAGCCCACACTTGTAGTTATTTATAACTACAAGAAAAACCTAGAAACACTACCCGAATCGGGTAGTGTCACGCCTACCCTGAAAGGGAAATGGTTTAATGGTATATTTGTTCATAAATAAACAATTCAAGAAAATCTCAAAATTTAAGAAAAAAACGCAACTTTCTAGCCTTATTCTAAGAGAATCCCTTATAAAAAAGAAATATTGGTAAGTATTTGATCTAATACTTCTTTCGCGAATAAGTATTGGAAATCCAATACTTCTCAGCAAAAAAAGTGCTCGATCCCATACTCACCAATACTTCTTTTTCATAAGGGATATTATTATAAATAATAAGAATACATTGGTTTAAACCTTTTTTTGTTAAATTTGATTGATTATTGCCTCGCTCTAAATTAAAAGTTTAATGAAAATTAAAAATTCATAAAAAACAGCGATTTTTTAATTCTATTCTAAGAGTACGTATTGAAAACAAGGTTAACCAAATTTTCATCAAAAATATTACTACTATGAAAATTTGGTTTTGCATTAGGGCTTTGGCTCCATAACCGAATTGTTGAATTGTTCATCAATTTATCAAAGTTTTTTTCAAAGTGATTAACTTATTTTTTTCTATGCTCCGTGTTTAAATCAATATATTTTTTGAACCATGGTTCTTGATTGAATCTTAATATTCTACGAATTTTAATTAATTTCATTCCTACACAGAAAAACGCTGGTGTTAAATTTGTTGTAGCTTAAATTTCATTGGTCACAAAATGAGAATTTTCAGTCTCATATTTACTCCCTTGAACGTAGTGGTACATCTAGGGAAAATTCATCATTTTGAGACTGAATTTTGGCTCATTTCAAGAGTTGTGGTGTGCTGAAGCGAACTTTCATCCACCTGAACACTTGTCAAAACAATTATTTGCTTTGCGCTATTAGACTAAATAAATGGTAAGAAGCAAATTAATTGAAATATAGTTTACCTCATTTTCAATTTTCTTCAATTTAACAGCGCGTGTCAGTCAATCAGAATAAAATTATTACTTCGTAATGCAAGTTGCAAATCTGATTAGCCATAGCCGTCGGCATTTAAACTTAAGCCGGCATGTAAAGAACAAGCCATGACCGTCTTACATGTACAATAAAGCCTGAAAGTTGGAAGAAATTCCCTTCATTTTCTACGGAAGTATATATTTTTTATAATCCTTGGTGTTTGGGTGGGATTCCGATGCCTCAATCCGATCAAGTCTCACCTTATATCCAGTGCCGGATTAACAAATTTAAAGAAATTTTTAAGAAAAAAAAAGTATAAAACAAAGAACTATAGCTCACAATATATGTCTTTATTATACCTTTTAATTTACAGTATTTGCAATCAATATCCTACTTTAGATGCGTTTTCTAGTCTTTATTTGTGCAAATATTTTTATAATTACGTCGTAATCAATCGAATTTACGAGATATACGTTCGCTGCGATGAAATATAATGCGGATAGGTGTTTGTCACTTACTGAATTTCTCAAGTAATTCTGAACTTGCTTTAATACTAAAAAATATCTCCGTTCGGAGGCATTGGTGGATAAAATGTACAGATAAATGGACAGATAAATTGAGTTGACGCTCTTTTGTAAAATAAAAGTCACAAAAGTCTGAGGGGCTTACTGGGCCCCTAATTCCCTGATAGCATAATTTTTGAATTCAATTGACGCTTTTTTTAAAAGAAAAAGATACAAAAGTCTAAGGGGCCCACTGGGCCCCTAATACCCCGTAGCATAATTTTGAAATTTGATTGACGGTTTTTTGTCAAAGAAAAAGTTACAAATATGTAAGGGGTCCACTGGACCCCTACTTCCCGATTATATAGACACGTGGGAATCGTTTCTGATTCTTTAGGGCCAACCGGAATACGGAAGTACCTTTTATCGCGCGATTTTCAAATAGCAATGAATCGCAATGTCAGAACTATGAATTGAGGTTAGGATGTTTTCACGACTTTGACTACACGCATGCGTTGACACATATGACCAAATTTTGTGACGACTTCTGTATTCTGGTTGGCCCCTGGTCGAGTGGTGGGGGTTCACGTGACCCAACTCTCCCTAGAGGATCTCCAGCATATTCCACTGGTCTGGTCGGCACCAATAGGGTTATCCACAAAAATTTGATTTGCCTTATAGATTATTTTTTTATAAACTTTGTCTCCTCAAGAATTTAAATAAGAAATTAAAACTAAAAAATGAGTGGATATTCTTAAATAAACGATTAATGATTTATTTGAGAGAAAAAAAAACTTTCAAAAACTGTTCATAAACCAAAATATTATGTACAATGGGGTTTTCTTTGAGGACCCATAAGAGTGGCTTATCAAAATGTATTATTGATTCTTATTCTCTGATGAAGTCTGTGCAATATACTGAAAGGCGGAATTATTTTTAACATTTCATTGCGTTTAAATATTATATTTACAAGAACCTGACTTTCCCATGTTGAATCAATGGAAAACTAAATTGTATTTTTGCTACTCCTAAATATTAACCGATTTGGCTCAAATAATCAGATTATTTTTTTTGGATATTCAAACAAAAAACTGGGGGGTGTGAGCAGAGAAATTTAAAGAAAAAATTCCATCGACTATAAATCAGAACCACCCTAGGCCGCCCACGCAATGCGAGTTTGTTATACACTGGAACTTGGATTAAATACTGGTTTCGGGCACGGCTTGCAGAAGCCTTGAAACTAAATTTCTGTTAGATTTGGACGGATGACTTAAAATCATAACACGTAAAATAAATGTACAAAAATATATTTTATGACAAATTTTTATTGAAAAAATTTAAGTTAGAAACAATTGCATTTCTCAGCGTTTATTGTGAATAATGCAAGACAAGAAAAAATTGTATTTAAATTACATTTAAAGTTTTTGACAATCATCCAATGTAATTAACCCAAATTAAAAACTCCTTGTATGAATTGTATTTTCTGCCAAATACACAAGGTACAATTAGTAATTTATTTTAAATACATTGGCAAATTTATTTCAATTACTTCGAAATTACTCATTAATTATTATTATTATAACTTACCTGCTTCACGCTGCTCCAAATGAGAAAAAACAGTCTCAAAATGATTAAATTCCCCTATATTCTAAAAATGAAATTGCGAGGCTCATTTTTGTTGCAACTCAGAAGAACACCGATGTTGGTGTACTTTTGAGGATCGGCATTTTTCTGTGTATTTTCAAGTAATGTTTCAAATTTTTATTTCTAATACAATAAATCCTCCAACAACATTTATTAATTTAAAATGAGAACATGGTAAAAATGCACTCATTGTAATATTATATAAATTATTAACATCAAAATACATCAAATATAATTCTTCAATTTTTTCATCAAAATCCACCCTCATAAACCTATTATTTGCTTCCGCATATTTATTAGAGCATTGTGATACACTGCGAGTACCTCGAATACCTTTTTCATTAAATAGTATGAGCTCCATATCAGCTAACAATTTAAGTTCGATACCTTTTAATTTTAACATTGCATCAAAGTCCTGGTGCGGTAAAATAATGCAAAGGATCCAAAATAAATCTTGAAGAACAGCGTTTCTAAAATTTTTAAAAATATTGGCTAAAAGTAAAACATCCCTTTCTAAAGATAAATCTGAATATTCACCTGTCACGTACTCAGGGTTCCAGCACGTGATCAGGTCAAATACCCTGGAGCGGTTAAGGGTTTGCTATGTGGATCTCAGAGGATGGGTAAAATCAATAAAAATAGAAAAGTTAAGAACAAGTTACATTTATTACTTCACAAAAAGAGACACATAAAAGAAAAAATTGCATAGGTTATTCAAAAAAAATTAAAAAATGACAAGAATTTTTCTATAGAAGATAACAAGTAGGTAAAATTAGTGAGATTGAACACAAAGCTTTAAAGTCTCATGAGTCTTAACTCCTGGTTTTATTCACAGGTTACATTTGATCACAAAATTTTAGTTACCATTTCGTTCATGGTTTCGAATACAATTAACTACTTTAATCGACAGAGGAGTTGATTGCATTCTTTAATAAAAAAAACATTAATGAAAAAATAGGAACATCATTCAATGAAACATGAACACACATAATTAAAAATAAACATCATGAAGCTTCACATAAATGAAACATCATCAAACATCAATACAAATAAGACATTAATAATCATCATTTCAATTTCATAAACATCTTTTCCAATACCAAAACATCACATCAATAAGCATCATTTCAATAAAATTCATCTAAATATCATTTCAATATACAGCATTTTGCATCATTCAATTATCATTCAATGAACATAATTTTCAATACCAAAACATGACATCAATAAGCATCATTTCAATAAACATCATTTAAATAAACATTATTTCAATTTCAATAAATATCATTTTCAATAAGAATAAACACATGAATCCAAAAATTTTGGGACAAGGACAACATTTTACGTGGATAAACAAGACTTACTTACGACGCGAAAAAAGATGGAACTGGCTGAATAAGACTGATCAGAGGGTATTGTCGTGATTGCGCTTTTATTGGAGATTTAAGACCCATAGGGGTATTCAGCAGTGGCGACGTTGCATGGGTTGGCACCCGGGGCGGATTTCTATTGATCACCCACAAAATAAAACAACAAATACTAAACGTGCTCACGTGACTTTATTTTGCTCAAATATTGGATCACATTATCAAAATTTACTTTCCTGTCCTTTTCAATAGACAAAATGGAAAGATTGGTTAGTCGCGCTTGGCTCATTGTGGATCTTAAGTCAGATTTTATCACCTTTAATTTTGAAAAGCTTCTTTGACACGAAGCCACCGAAACATGAAAATTAAAAAAATTCTTAGACACAGCGCTAGACTTTGAACAGACTCAAAATAGCCCCATTTTACAATAAATCTCAGAACCTCCAAGGTAGTCCACTGGATCGCTTCTTGGGAAGAAATGCTGGCGGCTTCCAAGTGGCGCCTCAGTCGTAAAATCTCCAAAATAATGTCCTCTGCAAAAAATTCATCATAGATTTTTGTCAGCTTTGGAGCTATACCACGAAGTTCTTCTTCTGTTGACGTAAGCAGAGTTTTAGGCTGAACAACACCAAATGTTAAGAGAATGTCATCCATTGCCCTGTAACGATGGTCTAGTTCTTCGTACAATCTATCAAGACATTCTAACATAGTCGTGGTTTTCTTATCATTTTGTAAGAAATTGAGGAACAGTCATGTATACTCTTACATCACACTTGCTCTTTCACACATTCATACACAATCATACTCATTTATAACTCAGGATTGGAAGGAGAAATTCCTGGGACATTACAAGATATTCAATATAATCTTTGCAGTCGAATGTTCTACATAAAGGTTCGATTATTTTTTTCACATAAATATAATTGTTTTATACAAGTGAAATATAACTGATAAAATGTTAATACGTTTTACAATAAAAGTAATGTTTTATTGTACTCAGTAAATTAGTATAACAGAAAAAAACATTTTCTCGATTGTTATTTGAAAAAGCTAACTACAATAAGCACATGCTCAAATATGCGTAAATTTTAATGTGTCCTACTTCCTGGGTCTTAAATATTTAAGTTACAATGTTGAATGAATCATGTTTATGTTTCGATTTCTATTGACATGTACTATTACGGTTTTCATCCTTATAGTTCATATTTGCGTTTCCTTTTGCTAAATTTCTTAAACTTCATATGGTTTTCCTACTAATAGACACACTTCATCTGATATCAGATTTTGTTTTGCTTGTGCTCTCATTTCATGTAATCGAGTTATCAAATTTGTTATATAGTCATAGTAGTATGTAGACCACGATAGTAGTATGCAGGCCACTATGGACAGTCTGGTGACGTCACCTGCGTTATCAGTTCTCGGCGACCAGGGGATAACGCCGGTGACGTCACCAGACTGTCTCTCCATAATGGCCTACTGTGACAGGGTCAAGACAAGATTCAACTTTTTAAAAAGGAGTCGCGCTGACACGTAGTCATAGCGACGTTTCTTTATTCTGAATAGTAATTAGGTTTAACAACAACTGATGCGCTGGGCCAAAGCGCTACAATATATAGCCCTTTTATCTTATCTAAAGGCGTGGGCGTATTCCACTGTTACACCCCCCTGTTAGACAGATTTCAGTCCCTCAACCCTTCTCATGAAAGGTAACCTTTTTATTTTTCATATGCAGAGATGTTTCTTCTACTGGAGACATGTTAGAGTAAATAACAGTTGGCGCAGGTGCATTATGCACATTGGTCTTAACGCAGAATACACCAATCTTTTTTGGGATACATTTTGATATAATTTCCCAGAATCCGCATTTATGAAATGTATATAGCGTAATTAATATTATACTAGCATATCCTAGGTATCTTAACCATTCGAAAGCTTTCTCTGACGATGTTGAAACTCGATGGTGACTCCTTATTTTACTTAACAAATTCTCAGTATCATCTAAACTCAGCCTCATTTGTTTAAGTACATCAAAGTTTACTTCTCTAGGTAGAGTAATTAAATGGTCCTCTAGTATATCTAATAAGTTTTTATCGTAAGGTACATTATAGGTTTTATTGTTTAAAAATATTTTTTATACTCTACGTTTCTTTCTAAATACATTTGTACATTATCTGTCATAATTGTACAGCCTGGTCTTTGAACTAGAGTGTTTTCGGTTAGCTTTACTGTGGTTAATGAGTTCTCGCATACAAGATCTAAGCTAAGTGTACATGTAGGTAGTATTATGTATCCTTTGTTAGTTCAAATATAACTTCCGCTATGTAATTTAAAAGGTGAGAAGATACATTTGGCTTCCTCTTGTGACTTTTTAGTTATACTGGCGTGGCAGTTGTCTATGTCTATTATCCTATAATCTGGTTGGTTTCGATGGCAAATTTTGTATTGGGCTAAGTCTTTACATTTATTTAGTGTGTCTTTGTCAGTAGGTACGTATCCAGTTTTAGTTTGGAATATAAACTCGTGTTCTGGGAGGAGGGCGAGGTGGGTATTTTCTACTTTTTGTGGAATAGGGATTACATGGTAATATACTCTTCTTTTTCTAAAATAGGTATCTTGATGACATATACGAGGAATTTTTTGGCAATAGCTACGTTGACCTCGCTGATGTCGATAATATGCTAATAACTCTCGGGTTCGGCGCCGAGGTGATACCTAGTTCTATGTACTGTCTCGAACCCCCGAATGGTGTCCGTTAGCATTTGCGGTGTTAATAACTGAGGTTGCACAATTCCATGCTTCCCGTTAGTTATTGCTCTTAATAATGTGTTAATATCCTCTGTTAATTCTTCTATCAAAATTTCGCAAGTTAGAATTTTTGTTGTAACGAATAAATTCTTCGTATTGTTGTTGAGGCTTCTTCTGATTTGCTCGGCGTTACTAAGTTCTTGTTTTAATTGTGTTTTTAACTCACCGTAATTAATCGAAGAAGAGTCCAATAATAATTCTGACATTTTGGTATGGTTTTTTAAGGCCTGAGCCATATTTTTATTGTCCAAGTATAATTGATCGAATTCTTCGTTGATATGTTCTAGGTCGTTATTACTTAAAGTCCCAAACAGAGTTTTAGCGATATCTCCAATAGCATTAATTAATCCTCTTTTGTGTTGTTTGTCACCCATCACCTGGTTGAGTAGTTGGAGTTTGTTTTTGGCCCTTTCGTACCTTTCGCCAGTTAGTCTAACCTCAACGGGGTGGTTACGTGCTTCTTCATTGTAATAGCTAGGTTCTTGGGGATTTGCGTAGGGCTTAGAGCCACCAGCATGATCCAATTCACACCAGGTCTAGCCATGCGCAAGTAAAAAAAATTGCAGCCAATCAGCAACGATACCAGCTACACCGCCACATTGAATAAATGTACAGCTGGTGGCTGTGTTGAATGGTAACCAACATGGCCGCGAAGCTGGTATGCGCGATTTGGACGAAAATGGGACGTATTTTGGCTAGACCATAAGTGAATTGGATCATGGCCACCAGGGCGATTATTATTTATATCTATGGGATGGCTAGATTCTCGATTTTGATTAGGAATACTTCTTTCTTCTTCGTCTGATGTTACTTCCGGATCCTCCCTGTCCGTCTGTATCTGGGTTCTTAATGCGACTCGGCCGACTAAAGTTCCAATTTCTCCCATCCTATTTGCATTTTCCCTTGTCAAAAAGCTGATACTATTTTATAAACCGGTTCTCCTAGCTAAGATGGAATGCAACGTCTGGTCTGTTGTTGGAGGAGTGGGAGTGGGAGAGGATGCGGGGGATGCCATTGTCGTTGTTCTAAAAGGAGTATTAATTTCGTCTATTACGTCCATCGAGTCAGACTCGCTCGTTTCGGTATCGTAATCTACGGATGGGTTCTTCCTGTACGCTTGCAAAGCCAGTTTTGCTATCTTATCTGTTTCTTTCGACAAAAGGATATACGTGTCGCGTACGCTTCACAATTTTCGTTGACCTTTAATTTTTTCTACAATTTTTGAGAGATCGCACTTTTACAAATTCACTCTTAGTTTTATGAATTAAATGCTTTCTTGCGGCTGCGTGGTTATCCTCCTCGTGCGTAGAGATCGTGAGCCAGGCGTAGGGGCACGACGTATCACCTGTTTGCTGCTGCTAACTTCTTCTCGTCCTTCTCGTAGGATGGTGGTGAACCGGCACGACGTATCGGCGGCTTGCTTTCACTTGCTTCTTTTTCTGGGAATTGCTCCCGAGGGTTTACAGCAGTATGTCGCTTACCCAGGTTTCTTTTTCAGGTGACCAACGACTTACTTTCTGGTCAGGTACCTGCGAGCTTGGGCAGACCAACCCTTCCCTCAGGGGTCCTTTGTTGGAAAATGGGGAAAAAATTTCCTAATTCTGCAATTCGCGATTTAAAAGTAATGTATTTGGAATCTACGTATCTTTCCGATTCCAACGACATGTAATTTGTCTATAAAGGTTGACAATTTGAGAAGTATTTAGTATTATATTGAACATTGAGCTAAAGTTTTTTGATATTAAACTCCTTCAAATTTTCAACTTTCCTGGGCAAGAATAGTAATTAGGTTTAACTAGAACTGATGCGCTGGGCCAAAGCGCTACAATATATAGCCCTCTTATCTTATCTAAAGGCGTGGGCGTATGCCGCATTTACACTACCAGTGGGACTTATCTCTTACAGCCGCTGGAACAGTGTCAACACAGATGACGTCTTCAATGCTGATGTTTATGTTTATACTCCTACCCCATCCCTCTCCTCTTCTCACAACTTCTCTCTTCTCTCGCATCTTATAGATAAGGAAAGGGTGAGTAAAGACAAAAATATTTTTATAGAATTTTAACATAGATTTATTAAGAAAATTCCATCAATATTTTACAGCTGGATTAAATAATGTTAATATAATAATATAATATATAATATAAATATATAATAATATAATATGAAAATCAAATTAAATAATGTCTTGTTCTTCTTCAAATGACCAATGTATTGCAAGCTTCAGAGAAATTTTCCGTATACTTCTGGTCCTCTCGTCCTGACATATCAATTATCTCTTCTAATGTCTCATGATCTTTCAGATTCTTCTGGAATCATATAAAGATTCAAGACTCAAGTGTCAGGACTTATATGACTTATATCGTCGTATCTTTTCAAGAGTATTGATTCGCAGGTTTTACTATCCGTTATTTTGAGATTCGGTTGGTTTCGTTTGTAAATCAGGTAACTCATTATTGTTTTGCAATGTTCAATCGTCTGTCTGTCTGTGGGAACGTATGAGTCTCTGAATATAATTACTAATTCATGGTCAGGTATAATAGACAAATAAAGGTTACCCTTCTTTTCAGGAATAGGAATAATTTTTTGTAGGGATCCTTCTTCCTTTTATAAAACTGGTATGTCTAAAATACAAGTAAAAAGTCCTTGAACTATCGCGACGGAGAGTGAACAGATCTCGAGGATATGTTGGTAGTTTTCTTCTCTATTATCAGAGTGATAACGTGTTCTATGATGATCTTCGAACTCCTGTAATATATTTTTCAAAATTGCAGGTGTTAAAATTTGCGGGTGTGCTCTTCCGTGTTTGCCATCATTGATAGCATCAATAGCAGTATCAACACCCTCATTTATCTCGTCTATTAACAGTGTGATCAATATTAATTTATGTGCTAATCCAAGTTCCTTTCCAATTTCTTGCTTTACTGATAAGTATTCTGTTGATGAAGAATCTAATATTAGTTTAAGAATCTTCGTATGGTTCGATAGTACTGAAGCTATATTTTTATTGTCGGCGTATAATCTATCGAATTCGGAATTGATTTGGGTCAATTCAGATTCGGATAGTGTTCCAAATAAGGTTTTAGAAATATCACCGACGAAATTAGCTAATCCTCTTTCATGCCTTTGTTTTCCGAGTAAAAGATGTACCTTTTTTATCTCCTCGACATAGACGTTTCCCTTTAGTTCTTCTAATACATAATCTGCTTTAGTCGAGATTATTATTGTGCAGATTAGCGATAAAACCTTCATCTGTAAAATAAGGCATTATTTGGTCAATATGTATTCGGATTATTTGTCTTTGTCCCTTAATCTAATATTGTTGTTATCTATTAGATCTATTACTTCTTATGGACCTTTCCAACTAGGATCTAGTTTATCTGTTTTAGTATTATTTCTAATTTTTATTTTATCGCCTGATTTGTAAATTGGATGCGCTCTTACTATTCCTTCGCCTAATCGCTTTTTAGTCTTTTCTTGTTCTAATTCTATTCTGTCTCTCATTTTCATAATATTACGGTCGTGTTGCAGTTTCCATTTTTTGATCAAGTCTTAATATGTGAGATTAGTCTATGGGGCTATTGTAGATGGGATATTGGGTTCTCTACCAAACGTAGCCTCGAAGGGTGCTGTTCCCAAAGTTGAGTTTTTCATGGTATTTATTGCGAAACTGATAAATTTTAAATTATCACCCCATTCGTTATTATTTTCGGCCATTGACGTTTTAATTAAGTTTTTTAAAGTAGAGTGCATTCCCTCAATGTTACCGTTCGATTGAGGATGAAAGGCTGTTGTTTTTACATGCTGGATTCTGAGTGCTTCTTCGAATTGCTGCATTAGTTCAGATAAGAAGCTTTATCCTTGATCAGATAAAATAGTCTTAGGTGCACCAAAGATACAGATATAGTGTTCTAGCAGTCCGTCAATAATTGAATTTGATGTTTCGTTCTGCAAAGGCAGCAGGAAAGTGTACCTTGTTAATCTGTGTTGGATACTTCGTATGTATTTATTACCTTTCCGGGTTTCTAGTGAAGGTCCAAAGATTTTTAAGGCAATGTTATCATTGAGATTTCTTGGGATGTCGGGTGAGACGCTGGATGCTTGGTTGGTTATTCAGGTGGTTTTCTGTAATTGGCAGATATGACACTTTTTGACATAATTTTTAATTTGTTCTTCCATTCGTAACCATATCCCAATCTTCTTTGCTCGTTCTAAGGTATTCTTTCCTCCTAGGTGAGTCGAGTGAGCCTCTTTCATGATTTACTCTTTTTCAGCTTTAGTGAGCTCTCGGGTATTCGAGAAGCATAAATGGAATCCTGTATCTGGATAATAATTTGATAGGAATTGTACCAGTTCTTGAATTAGTTCTTTCTACACATGAGTGAATAATGGATCTCCAAATTGCAGTCGCACTAAAGTCAATTGTCTATCCCTAATTTCATTTATAACCCAAGCTCAATGTTTTAACCAATTTTCTTCGTCATATTTTGGCATGCTTTCTTTACTAATTTGCTTCCATAATTTTCCTACAGCATTTGGTTTAATTTTTCTCGCTCTTTGGTGACGGGTTCTAATCGCCATTCCATAAATTCATTGTACTAGTTGACTTGGGGATTCTCAGGTGTTTCTTGCGACTCGTCTTCCATGTCTTCTACGTCAGAATCCATGAATGATTCTATTTTCTCTCTGCTGAGTATCTTGACTTTTTCTTTTGGTTTTAGTGTTTTAATCTCGGTAATTTTAGGCTTTGCTGTTATAGGTTCTGGTGTTTCTAACTGCCTAGAGATGGGTGTGCCTTAAATTTCGTTTTCAGGTAACTCCATTTCCAATTCATCTATAAGGGTGTCCTCAAAGGCATCTTGTAATAAATATTTTGGCCGGATGGTAAAAAGTCTTGATAGACAGTCTGCGGCTTTATTTTCTTTTCCTTTCACGTATTGAACTTCGTATTTATATTCCTCGAGTCTTAATCTTCATCTCAATAATTGTGAACTGGGGTCTTTGACATTATGGAGCCATAATAGAGCTTTGTGGTCGTTTGGATCTTGAAAGGATTTTCAAGTAAGTACTGTCTGAATCTTTTAACTGCCCATATTATGGCTAGTAATTCTTTTTCGCTGGTGCTGTAGTTTTTTTTTTGGCTTTATTTAACGGTCTTGATATAAATAAGCAAGGATGTTCATTTTGTGATAATACTGCTTCTAATCCGTGGTTAGAAGCATCAGTTGTTAGGGTAAATATATCTTTGAAATCTGGAAATTTTAAAACGGGTGATTCGCATATTACCTTTTTTAGTGCACCGAAGCACTCTGTACATCTGGGCATCCAGTCAAAGGTAGTGTCCTTTTGTGTTAACTTCGTTAAGGGTTTCGCTATGGATGAGAAGTTTTTTATAAGTTTTCTATAATAACCGGCAAGTCCTAGAAATGATTGAATTTGTTTGACGGTTTTAGGTTCTTTAAAATTTTAACCGCTTCTACTTTGGCTGGGTTAGGTTTCACTCCTTCTGCTGTAATTAAGTGTCCTAAGTATTCGAGCTCGGGTCGGAGATACTCACACTTGGAGGGTTCTAATTTTAGTTGGAGTTGTTTGATTCTTTCTAGAACTGTGACCAAATTTCTATTATGTTCTTCCATGGTTCTCCCAAATATCACGATGTCGTCAATATAAACGAAGCATTCTTTTCCTATAAGTCCCCTAAATAATTTCATGATAATGTCAGTTCATTTTCTTCTATCCAAACATTTCCGTCTTCCTCTACTCCTTCTATTCTGCAGATTTTAAAAGTATTTTTAGCGATGTAGTTGCCATTCTTATAGAGGAACATTTGTATGTAATCTAAAATTAGGAATTTTGATGTTATGGCGTACCTTTGATATTTTTCAAAGAAAGGTAGGCCAATGATTCCGGCTTCTGGTAGAGGAAAATCGTCATCTACTATATGAAACAGATGTTTTTTTTCGTATGGTATATAGGCTGCTTCTGATGACTGGTGTCGGTCATTGCCTATTGCAAATTTCTTACGGAATTTTATTTTATTTTTTTCAAATTTGTGAGGTAAATCGCTCTCCTTTATAATGTTAATCGATGCTCCTGAGTCAACTAGTGAGTTGTATTCTCTGCATACTTTAGAGACTCGGCTGAGTCCTCGTACTCTATCTGTTCCATTATTTCCTCTTCCGTCATTCGGCTCCTGTCTATTATGTTGTCTTTTTGTTCTCGAATTGTTCTTAATCTGGGGTGGCCGTTTGAAATATGGACCGTATTGAAAATTTTTGCTTCTCGCTGAGCACTGTGCTGCAAAATGACCAAGGTTTCCGCATTTGTGGCACTTCATTTTGGTGATATCGGCCAGTGCGATATTCTGGTTAGAAATTCTTGGCGTCGTGTTTGCTTGAGGTCGTAGGATGTGTGGTGGTGTGGGTCGGCGTATACTAGAACTGATTGAGGGTCGTCAAACTATCCGTTTCTTTGTCGACTGAGCTTCTTTAAACCATATCTCGGATTCTATTGCCATGTTTTGAGCTTCTTGTAAGTTAATAGGATTCTGTACTTTAATTTGTAGTCCAATTTATCTTCTTACATTCAATATGTACCGTTTTGTACTTTCTTTTTCCTCAATGTTTATTACTATTTTTCTTTCTTTAGAACTTGCGTGTTCTGATTGTACCGCGTACTTAAGTTCATTAACCGTTTGTCTGAATCGTAAATTAAAATTTTGAGTAGTTTCATTAGTTCCTTGTTTGTAGCTTTCAAGTCTGCTTCTTAGGGCTGAAACTGTTCCAATCGGTTTTAGATTTTGTCTGAAGGTTTCGTATAAATCATCATATCCGCGGATAGACGAGTATCTTATTGCTCGTTCAGCGTTTCCTTGGATTTTTTCAGCAATTATGTATGAAGTCTAAAAGTAAACTGGGTTGAGAACACTGTTTTTCGGCTTTTTTATAGACTTAATAAAATCTTCTATTCCCATATCATCTCGTCCGTTTAAAACCTCAATCGTCCTAATTATGTCTTTCGCGGGCATATTTTGTTCCGGTGGTTGATTTAATTGGTTTTCACGTTTGGAATTTTTATGAGGTGACGCGAATGTAGTTTCTGTTTTCATGGTTGTACTTATAGCCCTTGTGGGTTGTGTGTGGGTAATTTTCTCTAATTTCTCCTCTTCACCGTCTGATTCATCTCTATCTGATGTCAAAATGTCGTCATCATCCTTGTCTGAGACTACTTTCAGTTTCACTCCACATTCCCTAGCTACGGATTGTATTTTTGATAGTGGTTTGTAGTTTTCCCTCGCTAGTGTAGCTACGTTCACTTTTAGTCCATTCATTTCGGCTAATATGGTTCGTAAAAGGACGTCGGTTCCCATATTAGAGGGGGATAGGGGTCTTTGAGGAGTTGTTCCTTCAGCCATTGCTGCTGTTGAAAAAGGGAAACTAAATTCGTCTATTGAATGTGTGTTAGAGTCTGTCCCGTCAGTCAAGTACCTTGAATTATCTTCTCTATAATTAGAGAAAGCTAGTGTGACACTTTCCCTAATTCCGCGTCCTAATTCTGCGTAAAATTTTTATTCGCGTGTCATAAGTTTCCCGTTTAAACCTTGGTTTGTTGCCATCATTCTACTATAATGCCAAGCAACTTCAGGTAGGTTTTTGTTTATTAACGGGCACAGAGGCCAGGGATCACCATACGCGTGTGTACGGACGTGAGGCTAAAGTTTGATAGTATTTGGACACAAAATTTATGATTTTAGTCATAAAATTTAACTTACAAATATCTTCACACTGTCCAAAAATGTAACACTTCTTATACCTATTCTTTTTTACTCACTATTTCTTGTGTTTGGAGACCGTAGTCTCATTGCTTTGTGCTGGATTAAACGCTCAAAGTTGCGTGCTATGTTGATAGGCCGTTGTTTTCCAACGAAGGGGGTTCGCTGCGTTGAGGATCTCGTTGACAGCTCGTAGAATTTTTTCTTCACATCCGCCTGTTTGCGGGCCTCATAGTGTTATTGTCGCAGTATATTGCGCACCCCTTCAATTTTCCTTTTAGAATCGTATTTAATTGATTTACGTGGTATAATAACCTACTTAATTCAGATACTAGTTATATCAATAAATTCTAATTCTGGTTAACGGGCTTTTCCGTCGAGAAAGTCCGGAGTTCGTCTGTAGAATTCTGTAGAATTCTCTCTACCGTCCTTCTTTACTTGATTGAATTCCGTAGAGTTCGTTTCTTCTTTTTTTGGATTTTCGTAAAAATCCTTCGAGGTTCGTCTCGAAGATAGTCTTTTTTTGAAATAAATCGTCGAAGCACTATCCTGGCAGGATCGCCAATGTTATGCCGAAAAATGCTTGTAAATTTTTTTAAAAATATAACTGAATTGTTTTTTAGACAATTCGGTATTCCCTTATTGATTTGAGATTAGATACAAGCTTATAGTCGTAGAGTTAGATTAGAACTGACGAAGGGCCACACGCCCGATCCTACTTATACTCTAGCATGAGTATGCGGGCTTACCAAAAAAGGAGAGGCAAAGTAAATGTGGGACAATGATATAGGTCAAAGTCCAAATGCGTAACAATCTTTTGCGATATTTTATAAGTCTGATGCGGGAATCCAAGAGTTGAATTTTTCGGGGTATCCTACCAAACTGACAAGAAACCTCTTTCTCTTACCTCGACCTTTTTCGTCGAGAATTTTTTCTACTTGAAAAAGCTCTTTCGAAGTATCCTTTCGAACGCGACTCAGTTCTTCGTGATCAAAAATCCGTTATTTTCTTCCATATTCAAATCACGAAGAATGTAGACAGGTGGTGTTTTTGGATATTAACACGTGTCTTAGCAGTCAAAGGTTGAACCCACGCATATTTACTCAAAACGTCAATGACTATCATCAAATATGAAAAATTATCGTCGTTTATTGATTTTAAATCGACAAGATCTGCGTCCTCAAACTGATCAATACACAAAACAGAATGATTAGCGTCTAGGAAATCTACATTTTACCTGTTTGTGTTTACTGTACGCATTTTGTTCTTCTAGCCAATAAAGAACTTTATTTTTGTGATGAGTGTGCTTCATAGCGTCAAGAGTTCTTCGATCACGCGAATATGAAGAGGAATAGGTCAGGCACATAATACATACAAGAAAGAGTCACGATAAGAATTTTTTGGGCAATCGTTCATATTTAGGGGTGGAAATCACCCCTTTTATATTTTTGATACTTTTACTGTTTTAAGAGGTATCATTCTTTTTTCTTTCTTGTTTTTGCACAAAATTGTTCTAATTGATTCTATATTATAATATTATCTTGAGTTTTAAAAATACTTACCCCCTAGAGTATGATAATTCAAAAAATCTACCCCTATAGGATGCTTCGCCATATGACACATAGTTTAAGATTTTGGACTTTGTTGCTGCAAATAATTAATTCTATTAAGAATTATCAGTCTTATTCGAAATAACCCCTAAATTATGTACCATCCACCCCTTTAGTATTATCAATAAATAAAAAATTTAGTTATTGATATGACATTTTTGTAAGTAATGAATTAAAATATTTAGTTTGGACAATTAATAATAATATAACTAATTATTTGTTAACGATGGCACATGTTCTTATATTAATAAACCCTTGTTATGTGAAAACTACCCCTCAAAAACTTTTTATGTTTTGTTTAGCAGGCGATTTTAATGACAATGCATATATAACAGAACTGTTTAAAGAATTTTTATTTAGGTTCAGGCACGTACATATTTCCATTGAAAATTGTACACACATACACGTACCCTTTCGCATATCGTCCCTCTAACCCTTATTGCTCAAGGCTTTCGACTTACAATATATCTTCTACGAAATAAAAAATAAATGGAAAAAACAAACAAAATATTGCCTTCAGAGTTTGTGTGAGACACAACTTATTATTTAGACCGTCAAATGAATAATTGTCAATTAGTTTGTTTTTACGTATGTCATACGGTCTCGTTCAGATAATAATAACGACAATATTAAATTTGGATCATTTTTTAATAATAAGATAAATTGTCGTTATTATTATCTAAATGAGGCCGTATGACATACGTAAAAAAAACCTAATTGACAAAATATTGACTGTTTACAAGTTGGGTGTCTGATATGATAAAAATATTATCATTTTGGCATTTCAAATAAAACTGTACAAATATAAAATTATCAGGAATGTATATAAGCCATTATCAGGCATGTATATAAAGCGAAAGAAAAGAAAATTTGTTCAGTCACATTTGCTTCTTTTTCTATTGTGCGAAGTATTACTAATACAATGAGAATCAATCCATTAAATATAATATCGTTATTGACAATAACGTTCAATAAGGAAAAACTTGGCATTCAGTCTTCAGAAGTAACACCTGAGGAGGTACATCTACACGATGTAATAGAGGATATTATAATGAAAAATGTGTTTGATTCCTCATTTATTATTGAAAATTCAGTTGACTAACAATTTTCTCATGAGGATACTAAAATTGACATTCAACCGATTGAAGATGAAGAACAAGAAGAAGAAAAGGATTATGGTGAAGTTCCTAGTTGTTTATATCAATAGGAGAGAGTTAATTTCGACTATAAAAAAGAAGCTGTTGACGTTTGGAATTCTGGAAAGAAAAAACGGTTATCTTTTACAACCGTTCATCAAAGATTCAAGAAGCTTCGTTCAGAGCGACAATTAAGAAGATGACAAGAACAAGTCAACAGTGGTGGTGACCGAGAAGATAAGCTATACAACGTTGCAAAATACACTTTCGACAATTTGAAGGAGGCTATTGATTCAAAGATGACAGTTCACGATATAGATCTTCGAAGATGGGCTTTACAAAAGAAGCATGAATTGGACATGCCATGGTTTAAAGCATCACGTTGGTGGGTATGGAAATTCAAGAAAATGCATAACGTTGTTTCGCGAAAAATCACAAAATTTATATCTATGTCATCTTTACATGACACTAGAGATACAGAACAAGAATGTGATGTTTTTAAAAACAATGTAAAATCAGAAATTCTGAGGTATGGGGAAAGCAAAATTTTCAATTCCGATCAAAGTGGCTTTAATTTAGAATTACACAGTGGAAGAACTTTGAGCTTTAAAGGAACAAAAACTGTGGAAAATGTTGTTCAATGGGTTTCCTCCACCACGCATAGCTATACGATTCAGCCAACCATATCTGCCGATGGAAGATTACTTTCACCCCTTTTTGTAGTTTTAAAGGAACCATCCGGAGAATTTGGACCAAGAGTAAGCCAAGGGCTTTTTCAGGCAAACAATATTTATTTGCAAGCCCCTAAATCCGGTAAACTTTCTTCAGAATTACTGCAAATGTGGCTTCAAGATGTATTTTTCCCTAACGTAGGAGGAAATTCTGTGTTATTGTTAGATTCATGGAGTGGCCAGTGTGAACAAACCGTGCAAACTGCTATACCGGAAGGTAAAACCCTTTTACTGAAAACTATTCCAAAAGGCACAACTGGGAAAATTCAGCCCTTGGATGTGTTTGGTTTTAGGATCTGGAAGAATTTCGTACGAAAAATCTCTGACACTTCTATTCTTTTGAGGTCTGATATTAACTTGCATATTAGAAATAACATTATAAAATTACAGTCACTCACACATAATCAATTGTCTTCACCTAGATTTATTAACGTATTCAAATATTCTTGGTATAAAAGCGGATATATAGAAAATAGACCTCCACATTTTGATAACCCTGTAGACTTTTGTTTCAAGGAAGATATTGAACATTTCATAAATATTTTAAAAATATTGAAATGACCAATAGACTAAAAAATTTTAACATCGTAATTATCATGTATTACCCTGGTCAACAACCTTAAAATCAAAAATTAATTTAAACTTATCAAGTTTAGGAACTATAATCTTACAAGTATAAGGAATTACGTCGACATTCTACTTGCAGGGATTGTGAAGAAAATTATCTCGTCTCTCCGTAGCTTAGTGGTCAAGAGCATCGGACCGGAAATCTGAATGACGTGGTGTTCGAATCCCACCGGAGCTAGAGAGAATTTTTTCACAATTTAAGTATCAATATTTTAAAAATATTGAAACGACCAGTAGACTAAAAAATTTTAACATCATAATTATTACGTATTACCCTGGTCAAAAACCTTAACATCAAAAATTAATGAAGATATTGAAACTTTTTGTGATATTTGCGGTGATGTTGCAGTAATAACATGTGCATGGTGAAAGAAGAGGTTGTGCCTAAAACACTTCTTCGAAGAATATCATTACTGTGAAAACTTCGTGCCTTAAAAATCGAATGATATTGTTTCTTTTTAACTAATCTTTCGTTATTTAAAACAATTTTAGATTAAAATTAGAATTAGATTAGAATTTTATGCGCAATTATGAACATGGTCAAATTAACACACACTCATCATATCACACATTTATTTTTTATTTCGTATAAGATATACTGTAAGTCGAAAGCCTTGAGCAATAAGGGTTAGAGGGACGATATGCGAAAGGGTACGTGTATGTGTGTACAATTTTCAATGGAAATATGTACGTGCCTGAACCTAAATAAAAATTCTTTAAACAGTTCTGTTATATATGTATTGTCATTAAAATCGCTTGCTAAACAAAACATAAAAAGTTTTTGAGGGGTAGTTTTCACATAACAAGGGTTTATTAATATAAGAACATGTGCCATCGTTAACAAATAATTAGTTATATTATTATTGATTGTCCAAACTAAATATTTTAATTCATTACTTACAAAAATGTCATATTAACAACTAAATTTTTTATTTATTGATAATACTAAAGGGGTGGATGGCACATAATTTAGGGCTTATTTCGAATAAGACTGATAATTCTTAATAGAATTAATTATTTGCAGCAACAAAGTCCAAAATCTTAAACTATGTGTCATATGGCGAAGCATCCTATAGGGGTAGATTTTTTGAATTATCATACTCTAGGGGGTAAGTATTTTTAAAACTCAAGATAATATTATAATATAGAATCAATTAGAACAATTTTGTGCAAAAACAAGAAAGAAAAAAGAATGATACCTCTTAAAACAGTAAAAGTATCAAAAATATAAAAGGGGTGATTTCCACCCCTAAATATGAACGATTGCCCAAAAAATTAATTTTTTTTGTTATAGTCTGGGATCCTCTTTTCACCTGCAAAGTTACAAAAAAATCGGCGCCGGACACCAACCTAACCCCCCTTGTCAGAGTCTAAATTTGGAGAAGAGTCTTGCCCGTCCGCATTATTGGTTGACCTGCCTGACCGTTTTTTTTCTCTTATCTTTGTTGGGCACAAAAGAGCGAGATATGCGTTTACTTTTCGAAGAGTTTCCTCTCGTATGGGACGAGAGGGTAGTAGTTGTTACAGATGCCATTATGAAAGGTGACTGACGACCTTCGTGCCCCAGAGATAAATTTTTTATGAACTCTCTTGGGGTGTTCACCTCATGAAGGAAACGAGCAAAATAATGTCTTCCATGCACTGGCGATTGTTTTCTTTGAGGCATTGATTCTCTGATATGTAGCCGGAACACTTTCAATTATTGTTGGGATACTAATATCGCGGAGCTTTATCCTCTCAATTTCTTGCTTATCGTTATCGTAATCATTATCACGGTTAGTTTTTTCTGGGTCTACTTCGCCCTCGATTTTAGCAGTACGAGAAGCTTCCTTAGAGAAATGAAAATATCGCTGAAACACCTGCTGATACAATTTCCACTTTTCTCGTTCATCCTTCGGAGTCAGTGAATTTAAAATAGCATAAACTGAGCATCAAGACTAGATAGTGTATTACCAGCTGTCTATACCCGGGTAAAAAAATTTTGGTATGGGATTGATCTAGGAAAACATCTGTGAAATCGTATGGGAGTGATCTCTCAGATAGTATAGTAAAAGTATGGCATTTGAGACGATCCCATACTTCATGTATGTTTGAATGAAGTATAGTGGATGTATAGTTCAAATATAGCTAAAGTATAACAATGTATAGTTGAAGTATAGGGGAACTATTTTGAAAGTATGTCTGAGAAGCATAGCTGCAGTATAACTGAAATATAGATAAAGTATAGCTGATGTTCAGTCAAAGTATATCTGAAGTATAAATTTTAAGTATAGCTCAAGTATGTAAATTATGTCTAAAGTATAGGAAAAGTATGGCTATAGTAGGTATAGCCGTATCATTGCTGATGGGAGATAATCAGTTATCTGAAATACATGAAAATAGAAATCCAGAATCATGATTTTCACAAGGTCAAAGAATATTGTTTTTAAATTCTAAAATAAGTGAAATGCAAATAAGTTAAATGTTAATTGTGACATGAATTATTTAACTTTATGAAATTTAACACTAAACATTTCAACTAAGTAACAATTTTATCAAACCTTTTTATGCTACCAATATTATATTTAGGAATCAAAGATTCTGGATCTCTTACCAATATATATGACATAAGAGTCATATAAGTAGTCCATTATATATCCATTGCATATTCTATATCCTCACGAATAATATTCAAAACATATTTGACTCACGAAATGACTTGAATCGCGAACTTTTTACATTTTTGAACGAGCTGTCATTTATGATTCATTATGTTTTATCACGTTGCTAGGGTATCTTGAAGAACAAATGAGTGCAATTCTATGTCCGATACTTTTGCCATACTTAAGTATAAATGAAGTATAATCTGTACTTCAGCTATACTTAAGTATATATGAAGTATATCCCATACTTCAGCTATACTTCAGCTATACTTTAGCTATACATTAGCCATACTTCAGCTTTACTTTATATATACTTTATCTATACTATTTCAATATACTTGAAGTATGGGATCGTGTCATTTACCATACATTTGATATACTTTGGAAAGTCAATGATTGATCACTCCCATACTTATGATTTTTACTCGGGTACTTAGGAGATAAGACCGTTACTAGAATTTGTATTCTGTATACGATCACTATTTTCTTGAGGTAGGAGCACCATTTTTCGGGCGTACTCCATGTTTTGTACAGAAAAAGTATTAAGTTACAAATGAGTCTAGGAAACAATAAAATCTTAATTATACGTAACGTTGAACGAGACCTGATAATACGGTGCCTAAGATTGGTGCGAGTAAAAGAGGGAGAAATCGACCACGTTGAATAATAACTTTTTTCTTATTTTTCCAACAATCTTGCGGATTTGCTAATTTTCATAAAGTGATTGCGTGCTTTCTCAACCGTTTGGACAAGATAGAATTTAAAGGAATTTTCTTATATTATTCCACGTTTCATATGCCGTCCCCTCTCTTGCTTGCCCACGGGCAGTGTAAGCTACAACCGCTACTATCGATTGAGGTAAACGCAAATTATCCTTATTTTGAACACTGTTAGAAGGGACTTTTCTTAAGATGTTTTCAAAACTAAGATGTACTCCTTTATCACCTGAATTGGACTTAATAATAGTTGAAGAAATCGTAAAATGTTCTGATAATTCAAACTCCGACGCGTTTTATGTCAACACAAAAATGAGGATACACAAGTAATTCGCGAAAAATTTAGAAATTGGTCGAAAATCAAAATATGCTACCCCAGAATCAAATGATGGATCTCGAAGTGCTATAGCAATAAAATCTTCTGGATTTCGCGAGTTCATCAGATAATCATGAATATCTCTCACATCGGCTTCTAACCACGAAACAGGACTATGCATTCACTATGCATGACAAATCGCCGACCTCGTATGTCTGCATTTTCTTCTATTATTTTCGAGGCTTGTCACTCTTCCGTGATTTCCTGATCCACTTCCATATCTTCATCTCCTTTTCCAAGTAATTGAAGCTCACCGAGGTTATCAAGGTTATCTCCTTCAACTCCTCGTCCGCTCTGCATTTCAGCTTCATTACTTATATCTGAAATTTATAAACTAAAATAAAAAATTTCGTCATCTTAAAAAGTTACATATCCAACACCATTGCATCCACTTTTTTCACCTTATCATATTATATTACTTAGTTTTCTTACCTGGAATGCTTTCTCGCAAAGTAGATACAATACTTCTTGAATTGTTGATTTGAAATCACTGTTGGTTATTAGTTCTTATGTTTATCAGCAGAGATTTTTTGTAATTTCTTTTCAGCATGCGGCACGTTTAGTTCCTCAATCGTGTCAAGTAACTTTATAAATTCAGCAAAACTACAATCTTCATCATCCACTGCAGTAGTTGCATATTGTGATTTTATATTATCCATATTTTTTTGATCTTCTGCTGGATCACACGGACTCGAAAGATCTTCCATTGGCTATACAGTATACACTCCATTTCTTCTACATCTTCATCCTGCTTTAAATGAATTTTTTGTGGATAGTTTTCTGATACTTTCTCTTCTTTCATAACTTTATCGAGTACCAAGTAACTGCTGATAACTTAGCATCAGTGGTTGTACAACACTGTAATTTTAAAATCCTCTCGATTTTATATTATTGAAAACAATTTTTAGAATAGTTCAATTATTTCTAAAGATTCCTGATCGGAATGCTTTCATTATAATGCTTACTCTACGTACATTTAAAATTTGTTTGAAGGAATTTTTCCAACCCTTTCAGTGTAATATCATTACACAAATTGGCTAATTTTACAAGTCGACTAACGCACTTCAACAAAGTTCATCTGTCTAGCACCGTTTCCTTAGGCCTATCTTTAATACGAACCATTCCTAAGATCAAACTAAAAGCTGAATCCCTCCTTCAGACAGTTTTATGCGAATATTGTGAATGCATGTGTATGTGTAATTACATACGACGTACACAAGCGCTAGTCATTTTATACGATTATGAAATGGCTCTCTCTTTACAGAAATTTTGCGTAATTTATGCGAAAAATAGTGGGGGTATGTGTCAAAGAAATATTGCAGTCCTCATTATGGAGTACTTTATTTTTATGATGCCTCTCTTCATTTCAGATAAGTTTTTTTCATTCACGTGCAACCACTGATATCAAGAGAGACTCTCGAGCCGAAATTCAGAATCTCTCAACACATGCTACTATCCCGAGATTGTATAGCTTCTAGCCTCTAGGTTGTATGGTACTTGATCCCAGCTTGTAGAGGAAACAACTTTTTGATATTTTTATCAATCATGGTTTCTGAGAAAACAGAGTACGTGATTTCTGTTCAATTTCATTGCCCAATATCCGCCTTCTTCTATTTTCTAAAAAATTTCCAAGGGCATCTCGCATATGCGGCTAGAACACGATTCCACGCAGTTAAGCTAGAAATGTATTCTTTTAACAGTACACGTACGTTTCTTCTTGTGTGGTTATGGCTGATTTTTACTCGGACGGTTACTCGTACGATGAAGATGAGGACGTCAAGAGGACGTACAATTCCTCAGAATTTATTTTTTAGTCACTCGAAAAGAACAACGACGTTTAATATATTATTATGCGGCTACCACGCTGCTTCAATAGGCCTCATACGACAATATTCATAGCAACATCTAACAACATCATGGTGAATTTATGATTTTTTTAAAAACTTTAATCTTTTTGTTAATAAAAAAGCGCTAAAATTAAAGAAAATATTTTCCAAAACTTTTTAAAAATTATCTTCCCATAATTTTCTTTTCGTGTACTTAAAATTTTGTTTGATTAAAATTAAAATCTTTCTTTCAATTATTTACAGACACAGGATGTAACTGTCTCACCAGGAGGTAACGGGAGTATGTACCCTCACAGATGACGTGTGGGAGATTGAATCCCCATGCGAATCATCAGCACCTCTGCCGTCTTTAATGGAGAAAGAAATTATTATTACTTTGCTGTGTATTCCAAAGGACGACAAAAGCTGCTCGCCGGTTCCACCTCATCTACCTTCACGAACTGAGTCGCTGCTATCACAGCATGTCGAGGTGAGGAAGAAAAAATCAACTTTTAAGTACTAATAATTTTCTATTTGGTCTTGTTTCTTGTAAAAAGACATTTTTTCTATAAAAAGTTCAGAATTAAACAAATAAAACTTTTTTTTCTATTTCTTACGACTCTTCCAGACTTCATTGTTATAGCAACCCAGTAAGAAGGCCTGCATTGAAAAGTATTCGAAAATTTTCTGTTCAATGGTGATGTGACAATTATTAAATCCTTTTCCATATCGTTTTTTCCTCGCGTTTAAATCCCCGTAGCAGTAGAAGTTAGCACTTAAACTAAATTCCCTCCTGTACCCAGAGGCGACAACATTTTTTTTAATACACTTATATACCTCAAAGCAACCATAAAATAATAAATTTTTAATCCCTTTTAAATTGGCATATTTCGCTGTTCTTATTTACTGCTTATCGAACAATAATAACGTTAAAAGGATTTATAATCACGGTATTAGTAATTTCACGTGTTAAGGATTGATTTCTGCACAGGTAGCTTTGATGAAAACTAATTTTTAAATTTGTTTGTCATGATTTTATATTTGTTTAATTGATCGCATTTGAATAAAGCAAGAGTTTTTTTGATAAAGTGATGTATTGTTATGCACAGTCCTACTAGATTTTGCAAATGTTATGCTTTTGAAGCATCAAATATATAATATATATCTTAAGCCATACGTGGAAGAGACACCGGGAGCCCCGTTCAGATAATGAATAGAAATAATCGCAAAAGACCAAGATACCTATTTATTCGCGGAAAAAGGGATCAACGAGCAGGTTGTACATAATATTCCGTTTGTAACCTACAGCTTCCGGTACCGAAGCAGACAGCGCTGGTGACATCAAACGGAAAGACTTACCCCGGCCCGTATTTAGCGGACTGGCAATACACCGACCGGATGAGTTGGCTGAGGGCAGGAGCCCTGTGACCGGCCTTCGTCAGCTTCCCGACCCAACTCCGGTCCGATTGTGCTATCGATATGGTCAGAAAGAGGTCACGGTGACCTCATGCGACAAATGCCGAGAACTAGACCAATGCGACCGAGTCCTCAAAGGAGAGAAGGAGCAGGAACCGGGACAACACCTCATCATGAAACCCTATCTGATAAGGGCACACGAGAGGGTCGCCCTTGAACAAGGCCGTAGGAACGCCCGTCTGGGAAGTGGTACCGCCGCGACTAGTTGGTAACGCTTGACTACACTTCTGATTCTTATCCAGAAGAAATAATAAAAATGATAATTTTCTTTGTCTAAATTTCGCCATGTATTATTTTCCTACCCAGTGATAAACAATTAAATATTAGCAATAGGATTATAGTTTGAAAGCCGGAGAGCCGCTGTTTATCGAAAGTTAACGGAGCCCCAGAAGCTGAGTCATGATCGCCCGTTGTTGTGCTTGTCCTATTATTATTATTATTATTTACTGCTATGCCTAAATGAGAATATCTGGGTAGTGCTGAGGGACACGTGGTCGGAATCGGTACAGTATTTTCGGGAAATTATATGCCTGACCTAGACATCTTGCCAGAACTCAAACGACATGTAATTTCCGTTTAAGACTGGGGGAGTTGTGATGGGATATATGTCTTGGTTACCCGTCACTTGAAACTGCCTCGTCCCAGGAAAATGTAATGTCTAAAATAAACAATCCACGTTGAACGTTAGAACAAGGGTCACCTCCTAAAACGCTTTTTTTTATTTACTCTTGTTAAACTTGTCTTTTCATGCTTCCCTGGAGCCCCATCCATCGGCGAAACAAACTGGGTAATTGGAGGGAGGCGAAAATCCGTTGGATCCACGATTATTCACTTCAAATTTAGCAACTTCTTCCCGCTAGAACTGGAGGTCGCCACCTTACGGACGGCCGAGATCCCACTCCAACAGAGTCGCAAGCGACTACAGGATCCGACCTTACAACGAGAGGATAAAGTATCTCTGTATCAAAATCCTCTCATTTATGTGTAGTGTAACTCTAATTTATGAATTTTTAATAATATTATTTTATATAATATATTTTTAATATTTTATATATTTTATATATAATTTAATTATATATAATCTCAACCTTATTTTGATCAACTTTACTATAGTATGGGGCGCACTTCTTAATATTTACGAGTCTGCGAACTCGCTTAGCTTGCGATATCTGCCCACGTGATCTTGGTGGCGTCGCCTATTGGACAATGCCTTTGACTCTAGGATCTCGAACCCTAAATATTTCTGGAAGGCTAGGGTTACCAGATGCTCCGAGTGAGAAAAGCGGACACTCCACAATCTCGCCCCCCCCCCCCTATAAAAAATGAAAAAAAGAAACTAAGTTTTAAAAAACATTTGAAATAATAAGAATATGAAAAAATATTTAGAAAATTTCATTTAAATAAAAAAGAAGAATATATTCGTACATTTTGATTTCATTCATATAGGCCTACATTCATATAATGTATCATCACTTAGTTACTGGTGTATCATATTTGTCTGATCGAGAAAAAAACGAACATTTCACATAAAAAGCGGACAAGCGAATACGGGCCACAAAAAAAGGACATGTCCGCTGAAAAGCGGACGTCTGGTAACCCTATGGAAGGCATCTTGACCCATGATCCAATTCACTCATGTTCTAGCCAGGCTCGGTCAACTCTGTACAGCGAAATGGCGAATTTTTAGGCCTTGGGCGCGGGGACAGAGAGGCATTGAGGGGTGCGATATTAGTTCTCTGGCCCATCGCAGACGGCGCTAACTTTCAACGTCAACGGGTGAGGCGATGTAAAAAGCGCGTGCGCGGCAAATTGTTCGTTGTGGCTGCGATTTTGTTGGTTAAGTAGTTCTGTACTGCAGTCCTTCAAATAAAGGCAAAATTAAGTGAATGAGAAACGCAAAATGGGAAATAGAATGATAATTATCTTTAATTTCTTATTTTTCGTTTTTTATTTGCTTCATTTTGTCTTTATTATTCCTTTTTTGTTGAATTATTTTAGTATTCACCATATGTAAGGAAGGGGAATATACATATATGAAGACCAACACATGCACGCGTCTGTAGTTCTCTGGTTCATCACAGATGGCGCGGAATATCGCCATTTATTTCCCACAGAGTCGACCGAGCCTGGTTCTAGCCAAAAAACGTCCCATTTTCGTCCAATATGGCGGTGTAGCTGGTATCTTTGCTGATTGGCTGCAATTTTTTTTACTTGCGCGTGGCTAGACCTGGTGTGAATTGGATCATGCCCTGACCCATCTTGACCTTCCACTGTAGCTCTAACCTTCCGTGGGTACGTCAAGTTGTCATTTTGCGAGGAAGAAATAAAGTATCCATGTCAGACTCCAATGGAGGCAACCTGTTCACGAAGTTTCGAAAGGCCCTCGAAAAGGGAAAGGAGGACCATATGTCTGAGCTAGTTTTCAGCTCACTGAAAATAACAAATTAAATTGTCCGAAAACTACCCATAAAATTAACATCGACCTAATCAAAAATATAGATATTAAACAAAACCAAAAAAATATAAATCAAAAGTCAATGTTTTTTGCGGGGTTCACAGCAAGTTGTTTGTGGTGACTATTTTTAGTTAAAAATTTTTTGGCGGTTCTAGTTGAAGGCAGCTGAGACATGGTTCGTTAAATGTGAAAGGGGTAGTTCCTAGGGGATGTGGGATATTACTGTGGAGGCAGCTATATTAACTAGGGTCTTGGAAAGTTGTCTCGGGTGATTATTTTCAATTTGAATTTTTTTTTGCGGTTTCAGTTCAAGACAGCTGATACTTGATTCGGTAACTGTGATAGGGGTAGTTCCTGGGGGCTGTGGAATATCACTGTGAGGGTCAATATATCAACTTGAGACTTGGAAAGTTGTGTGTGGTGATTATTTCTAATTAAACATTTTTTTACGGTTTTTGTTGAAGGTAGCTGAGAGTTGATTCGTTAAATGTGATGGAGGTAGTTCCTATTGGTTGCGTAATCTTACTGTGGAGATAGGTATGTCGACTGGAGTCTTGAAAAGTTGTTTGTGGTGATTATTTTTAAATTAAAATTTAGTTGAAGGTAGCTCAGACTTGGTTCGTTAAATGTGATAGAAGTAGTTCCTAGGTGATGTGGAATATTGCTGTGGTGATAGGTATATTGACTAGAGTCTTGGAAAGTTTTCTGGGGGATTCCTTTTAATTTGAGATTATTTTCGCGGTTTTCGTTGATGAAAGGTGAGACTTGGTTCGTTAAATGTGATAGGGGTATTTCCTAGGGGTTTTCGAATATTACTGTGGGGTAGATATATTAACTAGAGTATTGGGAAGTTGTCTGGGGTGAGTACTTTTAATTTGAAATTTGTTTGGCGGTTTTAGTTGTAGACAGTTGACACGTGGTTTGTCAAATATGATAGGGGTAGTTCTTAAGGGTTGTTGTTGAATGTTACTGTGTAGGTGAGGATATAAAAAAGAGATTTGAGAAAGTGTTTGTGGTAATTATTCTTAATTGAAATGTTTATGGATTTTTTAGTTGAAGGCAACGGAGCAGGGTTTGGGTTAAATTCGTCAGGGGTGTTTTTTTTTATTTTTTTATTTTTTGATTATTAATGTGGGATTGTGAGTATAGTTAGAGTTTTGCGCATGTGACTAGTATGATTTTTGTTCATTTGCCAATTTTTCGGCAGTGTTCTGTGAACCACGCAAAAACATTGACTTTTGATTTATATTTTTCATTCTCATCAGAGAAGGTATAAGATTTGTGTAAAATTTGACCCCATCCGTTTTTGTCAAATGTCCACGTTTTGAAACCCCCTGAACCCGAAAAACAGGTTTTTACGAATGTGTCTGTATGTATGTCTGCCTGTGAGCAAGATAACTTTCGAAAGAATTGAGAGATTGGATTGGCCTTTGGTATACTCTTTTACTGCCCTAAAATGAAGGTCAAGTTTGTTAGCCAGCCATTTTGAATAAAAATTCAGAAAGTGAGAGAATTTTTAAAATTATTGAGGCTACTTTTTTTCAGAATTTGAAAATTATATCTACGGTTCTTCATAGTATTCAAAAAGACGAAGAATTTAGTCTAATGACTTTTTTCGATAAAAAACAAATTATCAAACTTACAGCATTCACAAAATTAAAAAAAAAAAGAAATTGAAAATTTACTGCCAAACAACGCACAATATGAAAAAAAGTCAGGAGGAGAAAAACGTTGCTTTTTGAGCACCCTAGAAGACTGTCATAACAACTTTTTGAATTTTTTTGAAAAACTGAAAATTCAAATTTTGATCGCACAGAAAAATAATGAAAACCCGAAAATTCCATTTTGCCGTCAAATTATACAAGATGCGAAAAAAATTGTGGATTTAAAAAAGATCTACAAATTTTTTGATAATCACTTTTTGATAAGAGGCATCTGTTTTGTTTAAATTCGTAAAAAACAAAATTGGAAATAAAAAAATAAAATGTTTGGAGAAGCGACACAAGCTACGGAAATAACTAATGAGACAAAAGTTGTTCAACCAAAAAAGAGCTAAAAATTTGTTCTTAATTATTTTTTGATAGGATGCTTTGTTTTTGTTTTATTCGTAAAAAACAACATAGAAAAATAAAAAATTTAATGTTTGGACAAAAACAACACAAGCTATGAGAAAAATGAATTGACAAAAGTTCCTTATCCGAAAAAGAGCTACAAATTTGTCATGAATAATTTTTTGATAGGACGCGTAGTTTTTGTTTTAATCGCAAAAAACAAGATTAAAAATAAAAAACTTAAACTTTTGGAAAAACGACACGAGACGAAAAAAATGAAAAGACAAATGTTGTTCAACCCAAAAAAACTACAAATTTGTTATAAACTCTTGTTATAAAAATAAATAAATTAACTTTTTGGAAAAAGGGATATAAATATAAAGAAGAAATAACATTTTATTTAACAAAATTTTTCGCCTAACTTATATCCGCAAACTTGCTCAAAACCACTTTACGCTAGGATGCGTATTTTTAGTTTCAATCGTAAAAAATAGCATTGCAAGTAAACAAATTATATTTATGGAAAAACGACACAAAATGCAATAAAATGTTTAATAACAAAATTGTTTTTTTCTTGTAGGATGCCGCATTTTTTTCAATTATGAAAAGAAGACAATGCAAATGTGTATGTTTCAATACCAATGCATATTATGAATTGTAATAATATAAATTTATTGAAATGATACATTTTTTCATGGTAGTTGAGAATAAGGTTTAATGCAAAATAAGAAACAAATATGAAAGTAATCATGATAAATAAAATTTGTACTTTACATTGCAATATTAGTTTTCCGTTTTCTGAATAAGTAATCCCAGACCGAGGTATATAAATAAATGTAATATACATTTGATATAAAAGTGTTTAACATAATGTAGAAAAGCCAAAGGAGCAAAAAAAAAAGAGAATTAACAATCACCAAATTACAGTTGTCGATACTTTGACCTTTAATTTTGAAAGGTCTGTACACAAATGTGGGGGAAATACAATAACCTAGGCGCGCCCAAAACCTAGTTAATATAGCTGTCTCCACAGTAATATTCCACATCCCCTAGGAACTACCCCTATCACATTTAACGAACCAAGTCTCAGCTGCCTTCAACTAGAACCGCCAAAAAATTTTTAATCAAAAATAATCACCACAAAAAACTTTCTGTTAACCCCGCAAAAACATTGATTTTGATTATTTTTTTTTGGTTTTGTTTAATATCTATATTTTTAATTAGGGGTAGGCGTGAGTGTTATGGGTTGTTTTCCGACAACGTAATGTGTTATTTTTAGTGAGCTCCAAACTAGCTCAGACCTATGGTATATGTTTTCTCGTATTTTTAAGGGTTCGGGATGACTTTGTAAAATAATGTTTGACTGTTTTGGGGAGCCCAAAATTCTAGCGCTGTTGATTTTTTATTTTTTTTTAATTTCTGTAGTGGAGGTGCTGGCTGCCAGCACCTCCACCCCAAAAGTCCGCTTTTTTTAAATTAGAGAGCCCAAAAATCGGGATTGGTGCCCAAGAGGAGCGCAAAGAAACTCAAAATTCTGATATGCTCACATTTAGTTTAAGTGCATATTTATTTGTGAAGGCAGTTTTTGGGAGATAGGGGTTGCTTTTTGTGCATTAATTTTTGCATTTTTGGAGAGCCCAAAAAAGCCCAAAATTCTGGCGCTTTCGATTTTTTTAATTTTTCAAATTTTATGTAGTGGAGGTGCTAGAGGCCAGCACCTCCACCCAAAAGAGCCCAAAAATCAGCATCGGTATCCAAAAAAAGCCCAAAAAAGTTAAGTTTCAAATGAGCACAAGAACATTTTCTAATAAATTGTCTGATAAGTTGTTTAAGCAAAATTTCTTGTTGTTTTCTACTTCCTTTCTAATTTTAAATTGTAAAATTTTATCAATTAAAATATCTTTGGGCGCCAGGTTCATCTTGGTCAGAATATTTGGATTCCTTATGAAAAATGGAATAGTATTATTATAAATTCGAGCAACACCGCGTCCCTGTTTGCTCGAAATGCAGCCAGATCATTATTTGGCGAGGAAGTCTTGGTGAGAAGTTCAGTCACTGCAAATCGTCCAACAGGGCAACCATAAAGGAAACAAGAGACAGATTGGATCCAACAAAAGTAATGACTATTCAAAGTACGTCTCCTTTTAAGTTTGTGAATATATAACTTGGTGTCTAATTCCAAGTCTGCTACAAAAAAGTTTGTTTTTTTCCTACGAGAAATTAATTAATTTATATTGCAGGCGCTTTTCAGTATTAGGCCACACAAAAATTGAGCCCACCACTGAACATTGTCAACGTGCAGCACTATAGGGTCCTTATTCCGACGTTCGTAGGGAAGTTTTGCGATCATTTGAGAGCATCTCATAAAAAGAAGAAAGTCGGTAAGAGCAAGTTTCATTTTTGTAAAACATTGAAAATTCAATTTTTAATCCCTATGAAAAACCGACTTTCAAACCCCATGAAATTTTTGTTTCAAAATTCTCGCTAGATTTTCAAGAAATCGGCTCACTTTTTAGCTTAAAACTTAAACTTAAATTAAACTTAACTTACCTGTTGCAATTTTAGGCTTTCTTAATGTCAAATTTCACATCCATTTTCTGGAACCTGGATGAGTTTTTTTAATCAAACTTTTTTGGCCTTAATTCAACAGTACTTCCGCTCAGGAGTGGACGTCTGTTTCATTTTTAAGTGGTGATTTCCATTGTACAGAATATTTTTTCGTTCTTCTGAAAAATATTCACTTTGTTGGTTATCTACTTCTGTAATTAGAGCCATTTCTCTCCCTTTTTCAGCTTCTTTGACAGAAAGCCAAGAAAGAATTGGAAGGGGGTTCGAAAAGCAGCAACAGAATCAAAACAGAACTCGTACCGAAGAAGAAGAGATTGCTCATACCGCAGAAGAATTAGGAGAAGAGATTGCTCGTACCGAAGAAGCTGAAGACAAATTGCAATTTCGGTGGATAAAACCAGAACCGCTGTTCATAAATGGCTGGTTAACGATATTTTTCTTCCTTTTTTTACCCTAAAAACATGTGCCAAAGCTCAATCCAATCTGATAAGAATGTAAATTATATTCCAAATATTGCATTACAAATACACCGCCTTTTTTGTTTTTAATTAACTTCTTTAATTAATCACCCAAAATTTGTTAACGCCGTACAAATTATATGCTGAAGGTTCGACATCATCATTTGGGGTTAGGTGAAAATTTGGAAAATATTTATGTTTGACGTCATCAGTTGGGGTTCAGTGACCATTTGAAGAATATTATTGAATTTTTAAATAACATTCAAGTTAGCGTTTGTAATATTTAGAAAAAGGCAGTAATTCTTAACAACGTCTATTGCATGAAAGTATTTATGGTTACTTTTTAATAAAAATTTACTTCAAAACACTTTAATTTACAAGTTTATTAGACATTGCACTCTATAACGGTTAGAAAAAGTATGTCTAACGTTATATCTATGTTTTTATTTAATTGCAGGTAGACGATACTGAAGGAATTGACTAATTAAGTTTCGAATGTTTTGTGTTCTAAGTAGTGTAAGTGTTTTTAGACATTAATAAGCATTTCGAATGAGGATTTCTAAAATCCTGTAGCTTATTTTTTATGTACTCTGAAAGAAAAAATGTCTTCCTGTTTATTTTTTACGTTTTCTTTCAAATTGTAATCGCTTAAATAGCGAAATTTATTTTAAAATACTCATTAATTACATTATTTAATTTTCTTGGGAAAAGTATTTTAGCATGACGTGACAAAATATTCTAAACGTAAAAGTAAGTTTTACATGTATGAATAGTAATATTTTTCAAATGTAGAATACATTTGCGCAATTATATTTAATATTTTTTCGCTTGAAGACCTTTCAGTTCCAAGAAATAAAATAAAATATCCCAAATTTTGAGACTAGAGTACCCCATTCTGATCAGATAGATCCGGTTCGATAACCTCAAATTGTGGATATTTTATTTTATTTCGGAAAACTGAAATGTTTTCAACCGACAAAAGGACATTTCCACCTATCCTATCATGACCGTGACGTTATGCTAAAATGATAAATCGCCTCAGATTAGGAAGGGCGCTAAATTCAAATGATCAAAGATATGGCAAAGTAATCAAAACTTTATAGACATCAAACCGTATATATTTTTAAACAAGTATATGTTTAATTTATTCCAGAGTGTATTTGGAAAAAATATTTGTATTATGATAAGTACGTAACTTTCTGCGATGTTAGTCACTTGAAATTAAGTTCTTTTATAAGAAAATAATATAAGTACCTACATACGAAAAGACTCCGAGTGATTAAGTGTTACAAAGGATTAGGTGTTACAAAGGAAAAATGTCTTCCTGCTTACATTTTACGTTTTCTCTTCAATTTTTAAACGCCTAAATAGCTAATGTTATTAAAAATATGTATATGTGCCTCCCTGACGAAAGTTTCGGATAGAAATTTATTCCGAAATCTGTATCCGAACCAGTCAGAAGAAAGTTCTCAATTTCGTTTGATCCAAATCGGTTAAAAATAATTCCTACTCAATCCGAACCAAATTTTGAATCCGAACTCGGATTGACCTAAGCCGATTTTCAATCCGAATAAATCCGCTTCAATCTGAACTCGGATTCATTCGGACTAAAAATTTAGTATATTAATCCGAGTTCGGATTCAGTCGGATTAATTTTTAACCGATATGGATCTAACGAAATGATCAACTTTTTTTGGATTCGGATACAGATTTCGAAATTAATTCCTATCAGAAACTTTCGCCAGGGCTATTTGCGGTGCTTGTCACTTAAAATGAAGTTCTTTATAAGAAAATAATGTAAGCTGGTGATTAGTTTTCTAAAGAGTTTAAGCGGTCGGAGAAAATCTCCCGAGTATTAATGAGTATATGTACCTATTTGTGATGCTAATCACTTAAAATCTCTTATAAGAAAATAATTGAAGTATATATGTAATACTATTTCATTGAACTGCACCCTCTACCTCGGATTTTAATCACTCCGCCGACTTCGTACTAGGTCGGATTCAGTACGATAGAAATCCTTGTATCGAATTCTGATTCAGTCGGATAAGAATCATTGGTTCAATCTCGGATTAGATCGTATTCAAGCGGATAGGAATCGTTGGTCTGAGCTCGGATTCAGTCGGATAGGAATTCTTGGTCTGAGCTCGGATTCAGTTGGAAAGGAATCATTGGTTCAATCTCGGATTAGATTGGAATAAAACTTATTGGTTCGGATACAGATTTTCGAATAAAATTGATGAAGACGGATAGATATTTTTTCTATCCGAAACTCTCGCCAGGGCTTTGCTCGTTGAGAAGAATCAAGTTCAATCGAGAAAATACCAACTTAGATTCTTCTCAACGAGCATGTAAGTCGCAAGTTCCGGCACGGGTATTGGGGCAAAATTTAAACTTGCGTATGTGTTACTTAGTTACTTGAGGGGCTGATAGCAAAAGCGAAGTAAAAGAGTAGTCAGAGTAAGGTAAATGCACCTATTAGCGTCCGTGTAAGGGTTACGGCAGAATTTAAGACCAATAAACAAGTGTAATCCATTCAGATTCGCTAAAAAACTAGAGGAGAGTAACCGAATATGAGATATTCTCGTAATATGAGATAGCGAGGTTTCAGCTAAACTAAGAGGCGCACTGTGTTATAAGCGAACTTTTTGCGAAATCGGTGATGGTCGAGTTCTTGGATGGCAAGTCTTTAAACCCTATTTATTATCTATTAAATAAGTATTTAGCAGTAAAGTCGGCCTGGAGGGATAGGGATTGAATAACTAAGTAGGAAAATATCGACAGTGTTCAAGTTTTTCATTATACAGGTTATGCGTAGTAAGTGAATAGTTGCACGGTGTGGTTCTCATAATATGAGATACCTGTGGTACAATGCATCTCCTGCTCCAGCTGGACACACTTTGGCTGCGCGGGGGAAACTGGTTACAAATGGGATTGTGACTACTGTAAAAACTGAATATATCTGAATAAAAGTGAGTTTATACTTCGGAAACATAGAATAAAGTTTTTCGTGAAAAATAATACTTTATTTTGCATTTTATTAGCGATTTCCTAAGGTATCTCATATTATGAGAATAGTTTGACGAGTTTGGAAAAACCACTTTTTTTACATTTTTTGGATTTTCAGCAGCCCGTCGTGGGTGTGGTGATCCCACACTTGTAGTTATTTACTACAAGAAACTATCCACCTAGAAACACTACCCGAATCGGGTAGTGTCACGCCTACCCTGAAAGGGAAATGGCTTAATGGTATACTACTACTACTAGTACTACTACTTACGACAATTTTTGGCATAAATACACTCACAGTTCAATTATTTCGAATATTTTAAACATACGCACGCACGCATGTACATCAAAATGTTGTTGCACTAGTTAGCTACTATTGTGTGAAATAAATGATTGACTGACCATTCGTGTCATGGAATCAGATTTCTGAACAGCTTGTTGAGCTGGATTGCACACGACACTTGACTTACCTAGTAACTATTTCTTCGGATCTGCAATAACTACAAACTTGACAGTCCGTTTCACAGTCCGCTCTACTAAGAATTTGCTCTCTGCGCACTGGTAAACACAAATGGCCACTTACGGCGAGCAAAATGAAAAATGAAATTCGTGTTATATTTCTAAATTTCGATAAAGCACATATTTCAATGGACGCGAATGTAGAATATTGTCAATAGAATAAAATAAATACACTTCATGCATTAATAAGTATAAAAATTCATTAAATTTACTATTTTTCAATCAGGTTAGGACGCAAATAGGAGCACGGACGCAAATAGGTGCATTTACCTTAAAAATGAGTTCAGAAAGTTGCGGGCAACACGAGTTTTAAAAATCAAGAATAACGAGGAATGTATCATATATCATAATATAACGATATAATAGGACGATGGATTATATTCTAATTTACTATTCTACTATATTGTTATCTTGTAATATACTCTACAATTCTCGTTACTCTTGTTTCCTTCTGTCTCTTTTTTGCTACATTTTCGGACATTTTTTGTTAGAAAGTAAGTGTTAGAAAACAGTAAGGGTGCCTTTTTTTGCTGTCGGTCAGAGGAGGAGTCAATGGCTGGACAAGAGTTCAGGAGCACGGATCGGAAAAAGGCACCAGCTGTCGGTAGCAAAAAAGGCACCCCCTCTGGTTTCTAACACTTGCTTTCCAACAAAAAAAATGTCTACAAATATCGCGATTTTCGCCGAAAAAAAACAAACAAACACATGCTTCCTGGAAATTATAAATAATTACAGAGCCTTTGCGTTACAGTTTGAAGTCGCTTTAATATCTTCATTAGAACTGAAAATAGTATAGTTGTACATTTTTGTGATTTTAAGCAACAATTTTTATTATTTCTCAAATTTTTTAACTGTTTGTTTATAAATATTTGGTTCACATTCATGAATTTTTTCAAATTTTTCCTATTACCTTTTGTACGATTGTGCCCATTTACGTAGAACAACTTGGGCTTTCAAATGACCATTTACTTATTACGCTAGCATTTTTTTTGGCTGAGTTGTCAAGCTTCAAAGCCACGTGACTCGAACTTACTCGGTGATAGTAGATGGTTTGCATGTAAAATAAAATCACTAATTTACATTTTTCTACCATTTCAAAAAATTGTTATTCAAATTTATATTTTCCGTATAGAAAATAAGGACAGATGTCGTTTTATACAACAGCGGAAGATCTATGAGTTCTTAAGTCATCATATACATATGTACTAGTGGTTTTGCCACGTGTACGCTATGTAGTGTTCTCTTTTCGCCACGAAAGCAATAAGCTTTGCTATTCTAAGTGCTCCGCCATTAATATTGATTGTTAAAGGAATGGAGGTCAGAAAATATTCGGTTCATATATTCGTATTAGTCACTGAATTTTCTGCTCTACTATCGACTGAAGCACTGACCATTATAATATTATATTATGCTGTTTACTCGTTCTGACTTCTCGTAATTGAATTACAACAGTGATACATTTTCTTGTAACTAGGGACATTTTTAAATAGAACTTCTGCTAAATATGCTACATTGTATTTTGCAATGAGGGTCTTAACTTTACAGGCCTACGATAACTAAAAGATGGAGCCTGTGCGACAATGTACATACAATAAAACTTTTGCCCCTCTTTATATGCATTTGGCTATTGCGTTTGTAAAAATTTGTATTGGTGAATCGAATATGCATGTGTCTTCAAGAATTACATTCTTTTCCGGAAGGCTCACTCTTTCTTACCATTTTGTGAGAAGAGTTTTCCTCTTCATGGCTTCTGCCTCTCCAATTTTCCCTTTCGTTCAAGGAGTGACGATCAGGTTTTTCACTTGCAAAGCTATTTTCGTTGCTAATAACAGAGACCTCAAGAGGAGTGACACTTTTGTAGAGGTAGGAATCATTGTCTACAAATTTTTCGATAAAATTCTGTTCTTCAGTGCTTTCTTCACACCGGACAGAAGATGGATCCACAGCGTTATACGATTCATCATCAGCGAAGTCCTCTTGCATTGCACTATTGATAACTGATTCGATGTTAGATGGAAAGTGTACATTCTTTGACAGTTTGGACGGAAATTTTTGCGCTCCTTCACTTTCCATAGGAATCTTTTTCAGCTTCATAGCATCAGCAGCTGCATGCTTGACTTTTTCATTCAGGTACTCCATATTAAGCAAAATGAATTTTTCAGCGCGTAATAACTGCCAGAACGATACAGTTTCTAAGCCTAAAAATTCTGATTCCGCTGGAGCGAATGAAGCGATTTCTCTACCACGTTGAAAAATAGGTCTCATAACGCCAGTCCAAGTACGCAAATACGTCATCAAATCTTTAATGTTTTTCACTGTTGTTAAATTGCTTTTTATTTGGGCAAAAAAGTCGGTAATAGTTTGAGCATCCTGCTTCGCTGTAACCATATGAAAATCCAGGAAAGAAAAATCCTGTCTTCTACATTCGCCTGAATACAAAAACAAATTAGGAGATTTTTTACGATTTGCTAAAATAAACCTATACACGAGGGATGCCGTTGCATCGAAAATAAGCTCGCACTCGCAGTCCTCTTTTCTCGCTTCCTTGTACAGAAGTTCTTGCTCGTTACTCCAGTAATAACAATGAAAAGGAAGCGTTCCAATGTCGTTAATTGTCCTTGGATGAGTAGAACATTTCGCGTAAATTAAGTTTTGAACTGGATCGTTGCCTTGCAGATCCAAATGTCTATTAAGCTTCTGCTGCTTCGACTTTCACAAATCCGTCAGAACTAGAATATAAGGTGGAACTCATTTACAAATTGGAATCGCTGAAGCCTGCTGGCGTCGCCATTCCGGTGTGGTATTTTTGCAATCCAACAAATTTGAGGCCACTTGTGCTGAAAAATCATCTCGCAATGGCCTTCTTCTTCTATGACGAAAATCTGATGGCGCATCGCTCAGCTTACAGTTAAATACTGCATCACTAGACTTTGCAGGCTTCAAATACAAGTGTGCCCGAAGGTGAGAACCGCATTTTGTGCAGTTTGCTTCAAATTTTGCATACAATTTTGAGTCTCTGCTATTAAATATTTGTATTCGTTGGAAGCTGAAAGGACACTCAATTTTAGCTTTATGATATATTTTCCTAGCAAAAACGATAGTTGACTTTTTTTAGTATAATGTGCTTTCTTCCATCATATTTCTTTCTTGAAAGCAAATCTTTCCAATCTTGGACAGAGATTACTAGATTTAATTTTGCCTTCAGATTTGTTCTTGTCATGACCGATTTCGAATATGGAAAAATCTATTGATTCTTCAAGCTCCGAAGTTCAGGTGTTTTGATTTTTAATGCACTCAAAAGAAGGTGAGAACCACATTTTGTGCAGTTTGCTTCAAATTTTGCATACAATTTTGTGTCTCTGCTCTTAAATATATTGATTTGTTGGAAGCTGAAAGGAAACTCAATATTAGCTTGATCATATATTTTTGTAGCAAAAACATTTGTCGACTTGTCTGCTTCCATCATATTTCTTTTTTGGAAGAAAATCTTTCCAATCTTGGAGAGGGATTACTAGGTTCAATTTTGTCTGCAGGTTTGTTTTTGTCAGGATAGATTTCGGTTATGGAAAAGCCTATTAATTCTTTAAGCTTCGAAGTTGCAGGTGTTTTGATTTTTAATGTACTCAAAAGAATGTCATGTATTCCCCTGAAATTAGTTTTCAGTATCTGGTAAATGTGTTTTGGTAAACATAAACGCCCTTGGTTGGGGTTTTCTTCTGAAATTGTGTTGTACATGTCGTAACTAGGTTTAAGCGGACTGTTAGTTCTTACGAATCACGCTACGCTTTGGGAAAATTCAACATAAAACTCTCTATACTGACTTACACTAACTGATGTATGCGACGTTGTTTTGTAATAATAATAAAGTATTTAATTTTATTTGTTGAGTGATAAGCGCTTGAAATAAATTTTAAACAATCGGTAGCTGCAAAAGCGAATTAAAGTTTCAACAATAATGAGCTGAACATTGTGTGGTAATTTTTGATAATTTCTATAATTATTTAGCTATTTTTGAAAATTTTTTATGAGATTATTGATGAAGATATTGATGTAGGATTTGTTAGGCTTGATGAATACACTCTTGAAACACATTAAAAAAAATTTTTTGATGGTCAACAGTTTACACTTGTTCAGCGTGTGATTTGCTTTCCTTAAGTTTCGAGCAAGTGCCCTAACTTTTGGAGTGAATTTTTTATTTAATGTTATGTAGCTAACCACGCACTGAATATTTGATGCATGCCGTCTCGCCGTTTCAATTTTGAACTGAAGCTGTGCAATACGCTCGCTCAGACGTACTGAAGTGTCGTTACTTCTACTGTCGCTAAGCAGGGAGATCGCCTTCTCGTAAACAACATAGTTCAGATTCCAGAGATTGACATCTTCGGGGAGCAAATCGGGGAGAGCAGTATTAGCTTCAGCTAATTCGTCCATCTTGAGAAAGAATTTTTGGTGGATAGATCTCCTACTTCTCATGTTGGCATTATCGGCCATCTGCAAAGGTGGTCTTGCTGGAACGGGTGGAATGTTCGATGGAGGATGTTGCTCTTCTTCTTGTTGATAAAGAGCTTCATATCCGTTTTTTCGCAAAAAGGATACCTGATCTCTTAAATACTGAGGCGTTTGATGAGCATATTCCGGGTGCATATTGACCCAACGGTCATGTAACCTCTGCATGAATCCTCTTCGCGCCGGTGAGCTTCTTTGCCAACAGGTAAGGATGTCTCTCCTGAGTTGGTCCGACCATTTAAATCGATGTTCTCGCGTTTGTCCGGGACCATTGCCTGGTCGTCGCCTCGGTTCGGTCCTATTGCCACTTCCAACTGAACCATGGCCTCCATCCGAGAGAGGCCTATTGTGGATGGCACTGCGCGATACTGGTGTCGTAACCGCATAATTCATTGCA
>CAKNYM010048841.1:0-35704 GCA_932195095.1 Andricus curvator
TTTTTTGTCCTTTTTCCAAAAAAATTTACTTTTATTTTTTACAATTAAAAAAAAGACAGCGCATACTATCAAAAAATTATTATAAACGAATTTTTCATGATTAAATTAAAAACGAGGTGCTTTGTCACAAAATGGTACAAAGAAATGTTGTATGAATTTTTAAACGCTGAAATTCCTCCAGAAACTTTTCGCCATATTTTCCGTCGTTTATTGGCTTAAAATTAAAATTTTCTACTTTATGTCTTAGTATTTTCGATGAATAAAACCAAAATGACAAGTCCTATCAAAAAATGGTTGAATTAAATTTTATAGGACTTTTTGAACGCTGTAATTGCTCTATTAGGCTTTTTTTCGTATTTTGCGTCGGTGGGTTCGAAGTTTGAATTTTGTGGTGTCCAATTTCACACAATTCTAATACTTTCTCAATTATAAGTAATGAGAATGTTATAAAATTGTAATAAATTTGTATCTCTTTTTTGGGTGCATAACTAACGAATTTTGAAAATAATATTTTTTTCTCAAGATATTTTGAAATTATTTGAACAATTAATAATCATTTATAATCATTGATATAAACTATTTTTTCAGTCTGTTATAAATAGTTATTTTTTCAGATCGTATTCGTTAAAATGATTCTAGTTATCTACGGAGGTGACTTAAAGAAAAAAAAAACATTATAATTTACTCAGAGCTGTTGATTTTAATTTTTTAAACAAATTATTATTGTTTAAACAATATAGGGTATACTTTCTGAAATAAGGAAATACTGAATATTAAGCGACATAGTGTGAGAGATTCGAAAAATCTAGACTTTTCTCGACCTTCCCTATGAACAGGCGCAAGTGAATGATTAATAGTTGTTTAAATAATTGCAAAATATCTTAAACAAAAAAGATCACTTCCAACATTCGTTAATTGTGTCATTAATTGCAGAAAACAATAACGTTTCACGATTCACAGAGAGAAGATTGTTTAAACAAATGGAAATTTTTCAAACAAATTATAATTGTTTAAACTTTATTAATCAGAATTGTAGATCTTTTAGGAAATTCCATATTTTGATTTTAAATATAATTTCTTATTCAAAAATTCACTATTTTACACAAGAATCAGAAATTTTCTCGAAAATTTCACGTTTCAAAACCAATATGTTATTATCCTGGATGGTTTTTTGTTACAACTCACAATTATATATTTTTTTAAAAAATCTCCTGTTCCAAGTTAAAACTATAATTCTTCAGAAAAACTCCTTATTTCAGATATGAATTAAAATTGTTTTGAAAAAATTTCTTGTTCATAGTCAGAATCATATTTTTTTATAAAATTCCCGTTCTTAGTCAAAATTGTGATTATTATTTTTAAAAATTCCTTCTTTTAGAATTCAAATAAATTTCTTTACAAAAATGCCCTGGTCCAACTCAGAATTATGATTCTTTTCGAAAACTTCCTGCTTCAAATCAGAATAATAATTCTTTTGGTACATTCCCTGTTTCAGATCTTCAGTAGAATTATTGTTCGAAAATTTCCTGTTGCCAATCAGAATCATAATTCTTTTAAAAAATCTCTCGTTTTAAGTGATGATTGTAATTCCTTTGAAAAACTCTTTGATCCAGATCTGAATTATAATTTTTTTCAATAATCTACTCTTCCAAATCAGAATTAAAATTCTTCTAGAAAATTCTCCTTTTAAACACAAATTTATTGTAAATCTTCAGAAAAATGCCTGCTTTTAGATCTAAATTATAATTGGGTTTTCTATAAAGTTGTCTAAAAATTCTGCGAAAAATTTTGAAATTTGTGATGCTATATTACATTATTTACTGGAACAGTGTAACCAAATTTTTTATCAGCTCTTCTTCAGAATATGCACAAAAATGAACCTTAGAAAAACTAAGCCTTGGCTAAATGAAAATCTGATTCGCTAGAAGAAAAATCTGTACGACATATAGTATTATTACAAACCATTCCATAATACTCATTTTAAATAATATGATATAATTATAAACATAAAAATTTTAGATTATTTTCTATCTGCAACGTTTTCATGGAAATTTTCTCTATTTAGAAAGGAGGAAAGTTTTTCTCAAATATTCATTTTACAAATTAAAATTTAATGTAATATAATTAACTCCAAATTAATTAAAATTTCATCAATAATATTGAATAAAATCATGGCGAATAAAACGTTTAGAAAAAATTACGGAATAACATGATCTGCTGTTAATTAAAATTCTTTGAAAATTAAACAAATATTTTCGGGGAATCTAGACACGAGGCGTGAACAAAGCAAGGTAAAATAGATCGAGAATGTGAATGTCATTATGTCAATTTCATCATTTTGAAGAAAAAATACTTGATGAAAAACCTTGCTGGAGGTGACGTAGGCTTTTTTTAAGTATCGTAATCAGCTTCTAATTGTTTGAATAAAGCTGAAAATCTTACACAATTGCCTTCTTTTATTAAACTTATCTATTATTCTCTGTAAAAAATATGCGAGAAACCAAAAAAAACTAAAATTGCTTTATGAATATTTGAGCTCATATCGTAAATTTTGGAGAAAAGAAAATGTCAAAAATCTTTACAATTTCTTAAACTAAGTCTCTTGAACTACAAAGCAAGACAGATTTATGTTTATACATTTTCGAAAAACCTTTTGGAAAATTTCTTGTTCCCATTCACAATGATAATTTTTTGTACAAAAATTACAATTATTTTTGAAAATTTCCTCTGCCAAGTCAGAATTAGAAATAGTTTGAAAAATGCCCCATTTCATTCCTGAATTATAATTTTTCTCGAAGATTTCCTCTTGTGATTGAAAATTATAGTTATTTTCAAAAATTCCCTGTACCAAATCAGGATTATAATTATTTTCAAAATTTTCCTCTTCCTAATCAAAACGATCGTTTTTTTTTCAAATCTCCCATTCAGATATAAAATTACTTTGATTCATTAGAAAGATTCATTGGAAAGATGCCTTGTTTTAGATTTGAATCTTTTTGAATATTCTCATGAAATTAAAAAAAAAAACATGACACATTTTCCTATGAATTTCAAGAAAATGTCTTCATTTTCTTGAAAAATTCCAATTTTCTATGAAGCTTTTTTTTCGAGAACTATTCAGCCCGTTTGAAAATATTTTTCAATTTTCTCTTAAAATTCATTTTTCAAAATGAAAAATCAGTTACTTGGAATTTTCCTAGGAATCTCAACAAAATTTTTTTTGGATATTCTTTGAAACTTTCAAAATTCCTAAAAAACTTCTTTGTTTATTCTTTGAAAAGCTAGATTTTGTCTTGCATTCTTTTGAATCTTTTCAAATCTTAGAAGTCAACGAAACATCTTGTAAAATTATTCCAATTTTACCTAATTCTTTTTTATAATTCTAGAAAATTAATAAAATAGCGTGAAAATCTCCAGATTTTTTTCAACACTTTTGGAAATTTTTTGAATTTTTAAAAAATATTTGCATACAATTAATTTAAAAAAAACATTAAAAATGTTCCTATTAATCTTAAGAAAATTTTTTGATTTTCTGGAACCATTTCAAAGTTCCCAAGAAGATTCTTGTTTTTATTATTTCGATTCGTATTTTGATACTTTGAACTGTTTACTGAGTATTTCGAAAAATGCGAACTTTTCATAAAAATATGTCAGATTTGCCGAGTTAAAAATTTTTTCGGAAACTAAAAAATTTTTCTATGACTAAAATATGATAGAACAAATTGCCAAGACACAGAAGTCGAAATTAAGACTTTGCATTTTTGTATTAACACTGCTATGAAAAGATGCATATGTTTTTATTAAGGGGGTGTTCAAAAAAAAGAAAATCCGAACCTCAACTTGTATCTTCGATTTTTTTGTTCCTCTTGGATTAAAAATATACCTCCTGGAAGGAGAAATAAAATGGATAATATTTAGAGGTCGCTCATCGTGAATTTGTCTGTTTTCAACAGAAAAATCAATTTTTCTCAAAAACGGTAAATCATAACGCAAAATTGTATAAAGAATATAAAAGATGCGTCTCATTAAAATGAGTTTTTTTTGTACATAAGTTTTATTGAAATTATACATAGTTAAGGAGATATATGAAGAAAATTGTTCTAAAAAAGCGTTAATCATCTACCCACGTACTAAGAGGTCTTTAATACACTTTTAGATTATTTTTAGGTCCTTGAAAAAAATTCATATAAAGAATTTTTTTTTTAAATAGTAATGTTGCATATTTTTTCATTTTGAACATCTCACAATTTGAAGGTAACTGTTTCTATGAAATTAATGTTATACCTTTATGTAAGGAGTGAATAAAGCTTTCTATTGTTTCACAGCCAGCTATGCAGAATCTCTCACAACATCGAAAGTAGAAAAGGAAAAGATATAAATGTTGTAAAAGATCATCGAAAGAGTTACCTTTAAATTGTGAGATGTTTAAAATTGAAAAATATTGAAAATCATTATTTTTGAAAAATTTGTTCATATTCATGGTTTTCCAGGACCTAAACATAATTTGAATGTGTATTAACCCTTCGTTCACAGACTTCTCTTTCCCACCTTCCGTTTACAGACAGGGTCTTTTAAGCCTGAGTCAGTTTTTGAAATGTTTCTGGTTTTAAAAAAAAACTGGAAAAATTCTGGGTTACCTAAAGCATTTACTACATGATTCAATTGTTGTTAATGGTAATTGTTACAAACTTTTCAATCAAAATCTTTTCCTGTAAACGAGATATTCCAGTTTAAAAAATTGTCTGTGCCTTAAAAGTCCCTGTCTGTAGACGGAGGGTTAAAGACCTCTTAGTACGTGGATAGATGAGTAAAGCTTCTTTATACAAATTTTCTTCATATACCACCTTAACTATGCATAATTTCAATAAAACTTATGTACAAAAAATACTCATTTTGATGAGATGCATCTTTTATATTTTCTACAATTTTGTGTTATGATTGACCATTTTTGAAAAAAATTGATTTTTCGGTTGAAAACAGACAAATTCACGATGAGCGACCTCTAAATATCATCCAATTTATTTCTCCTTCCAGGAGGTTTATTTTGAATCCAAAAGGAACAAAAAAATCGAAGATACAAGTTGAGGTTCGGATTTCCTTTTTTTTTTGAACACCCCTACTGTATACATTATTTTTAAAAAGCTTCTAGAAATGAAGAACGTGAAAATTGAAAAGTTTGATGAAAGAAAATGAATGTGAAATATTTTCAGCATGACTGAAATAAGAGAAAGGCTACATATTGAGGTCAAAACAAGAATTATTTACACAATTTATGTATTTTAATTTGCTTTATTGACGTCAGATATAATCCCTCCTCCAGTAGCACGCAGCTAACGTACGTTGATCATTCATTTCACAATTAGATAAATATATTTTTCAAATTAAACAAACCAATTCTCTCACCTAATTTTTTCATTTAACCCTTTGAGGGGCATATTTTTCTGATGGACGAATTTTGGAAGTCATAACTGATTTTAAGGTTTTTGGGGTCGCTAATTACGATTCCGGAGTCAGATTTCGGAAATTCAAAATGGCGGAACCAATATGGCGGCTATTTAGAGCCAAATTCGTGGTTTTTTGTTCAATCGGCGGGAAACCAAATGTATGGGAGTTTTTGAGGTCGCTGATTACGATTCTGATATCAAAGACACAAAATTCAAGATGGCAGATACAATATTTCTCGCCGATTGAACAAAAAAACCACAAATTTGACTCAAAATAGCCGCCATATTGGTTCAGCCATTTTGAATTTCAAAAATCTGACTCCAGATTCGGAAACTACGACTCAAAAAACATAGAATCCCACCATGACTTGAGCATGTTATGGGGCTTGTTTTCCTACAACCAAATTTATCCGTAAAAAGTGGCTTTTTTTGAAAGTAATTTGTTTATAATTATGAACATAATGAAGATATTGATTTCTCATCTATGAAAATATCAATATTTGAACCTCAACTACTCAAACAACCAATAAATTACGAAAGAATACAAGGAAGAAGTAGGAAAATATCAAAATTATTGATGATAAACAGGTGGGACGTATATGTCCCACTGCCCCGCAAAGGGTTAACCGAAGACAAACTTCCTCAAATTGTTTTGTCGCGATTCTAAAATCTCTTAAGTTTTTTTTTAATACCTTTAATTCAATAAAATCAATTGAAAATTTTTTGAAATCATTTAAACCGCCATAGATAATTTCAAAGCTTTCGAAATGTTTTGAAATGTCTTGAAACTCTTTATCTCTTTAAAAATTCCTTGAAATTTGTGAAAGTTCTTGTAAATTCCTTGGAATTTCTGAGAATACCCTATACAATCCTTTAAAGTCTTTTGAAGTTCTTGAAAAGCCCTTAGAAATTCTTTAGAATTTTCAAAAATACTCTAAAATCTTTACAATCCCTCCCAATTGTTAAAAGTTTTTAAAAATACACTAAGATATTTCAAATCCATAAGAATCTTCTGAATTCTCTGGAAATTTTGTGAAGTTCTTGATATTTTATAACCTTTGAGATGTCTTGAAGATCTTCAAAGATTTGAAAGCCCTTTAAATTCCTTGGAATTTTTGAAAAAACCTCAAAACTTTAAAATCCTTTGTAATGACTGAAAGTGATCGAAGTCTATTAAAAATACTATGATATATTTTAAATCCTTTGAAATCTGAAATCCGTTCAAAAATTCTATAGCTTTTAAATATTCCCTGGAATCTTTTAAAATACCCTAGAATATTTAAAACCTTCAGAAATATTTTAAAATCCGTTGAAACTTTTTCAACTATTCAAAATTTCTTGGAATTAAGGAAATGAAAATAATAGTCTACGCCTCATTATTGCAAACTCACGTTCGTTTGAAAATACGTTTCACTCCTTGATACACATGATACATTATGCAACAAAGGTATTATTTACAAGTTTATCACTTCTCAAATTTAAGGTTAGTTTGACGTAGCTATAATCGTACACTGTCGACTGCGAATGCGCATGCGCGCTATACAATAATGAGCCCGTGATACTCCTAGGAGTATTATGAACGCATTATTGTACTGCGCGCATGCGTATTCACTCCTGTTGTGTGAACGCTTGCGTGAAAAAAAGTTGCCTCGCTCAAGTATGTGTCAAAAATAAGTCAAAACTGGGTAAAGATGGTTCAAGGATGGGATATGTATGGATCGTTAGCGTGGCTTAAGCATTGCCCACTCTTCTCTTTAGATTAGCACCAGAAGGGTAAAGATGTATAAATATTTATAATTTTAACTCCAGCTTCGTCCCTTCTTATTATTTGACATGATTTAGCCTTGCCGAAGGCAAAACCATCTTTGCAGTGTTGATCCAGGCTCGTCCCACTCTTTTCTTAGAACGACACCAGCAGGATAAATTTGAATATAGTTTTCCAATTTCAACTCAAGCGATTCCCTTCCTCAATGCTTGATTTAAACTAGCTTTGCCGAAGATAGAAAAGCTTTTGCAATTTTCATCCAGGCTTGTCCTGTTCTTCTCCTCAGACTGGCACCGGCAATGTAAAGAAAAAGCCTTGCAATTTTGATTAAGGCTTGTCCCATTCTTTCCCCTAGAATTACACTAGCAGGGTAAATATAAGTTTCAAATTTTAACTCCAGCTTTTCTCCTCCTCAATATTCGACTTCAATTAGCGTTATCGAAGAAAGAGAAAAAGCTTTCCAATTTTTGATGAAGCCTTGTCCCACTCTTTTCCTTAGAATTGCACTAGCAGGGTAAATATAAATATAGGTTTCTAACTTTAACTCCAGCTTTTCTCCTCCTCAATATTTGACTTCAATTAGCGTTACCAAAGATAGAGAAAATTTCCTCTAAAATTGGAATCTGTAACCGTAACACTGAAAGTCAAAGACGAAGTTGCAAGGCTTACAATTTGAATGAGTGAAGAGTATTCAATTGAAGAAAATTCTTCTAAAAAAAAGTTACAGTTTCCAATGTTAAAAATTACTTTTTTGCGGTTGAAAATTCATCTGTTGTATTGAAAATGAATATATTTCGCCTCGAAATCCCAGAAATTTAAAGTGTTCCATATTGAGGTAAAAATGATAGTTACATTAATGATTTTTGAAAAAATTGATTTCCTTATTATTCCCCTTTCTTCATGGAAAATCGCCCCGTTTTCTCTGTTTAAAGAAAATTTTTGGTCAAGGCTACTATATAATTTGACACCTTTTTTTGCAATTTCAACAATTTGGTTGTAAATGCAATCCTTTGGTTGGTATTTCTTCTGCTCGTTTGTTAAGGATGAAACTATTCTGTTAAAAAGTCGTCTTTTTTGTTAAGAATTTATTTCTATAATTAAATTCGACTATTTTTTATTTTAAATTAAAATCTTTTCTTGTAAGAAACATCAACTATTATATTTTTTGTAGGGAATTCATGTTTTTCGAGTGAAAATTCAAGTATTTGATTGCAAGTTCAACTTCTTATTAAAAAATCAATCTTGCTATTGTTGAATATTCATTATTTTAGGTAAAAAATCAACAATTTCATTCAAATTTTATTTCTTCCTCGACTGAAAAATCTTTCTTGGTTGGAAGTTAAACTGTTCTATTGAAGAATCGTCTTTTTAGTTCAAAAATTCATCTGTTTTGGTAGAAATGTTTTAATTATTACTCAGATAAATTTTGTTTATTTCGTTAAAAACTTAACTTTTTTCAAAAATATTTGTCTCTTTCTTTAGAAAGTTCGCTCTTTTGGTTGATAATCAATTTTTTCAAATTTTAAATTCAACTATTTGGTTAGAAGTTCAGGTATTGTGTCAAACCTTTTTAACTTTTGCTTAAAATTCAACTATTTGGTTTTAAGTGCAACTGTTTGGTCTAAAATTAATTTTTTTTAATTGAACTAATAGGTTGAGAATGTACTGAATGTTGGAAAACATCAAAATTAGCGAGATTCTCTCTTTTTCATTAATATAATAATAATAATCTGGCCAAGTTTTAATTTTTCCCCTTTAAATAGATTTTTAAAACTTCTGTTATTTCATCTATTTAATACGTTCTAAAATTCAGATATCTTTTAGAATTACCAGGCAAACATTGACTGACAAATTTTTCCGGGTGTTAGTAGGACAGAGACCAAGGTCTATTAGGCACTGTTTTCGATTTTGACTGTTTGTTCGGGCTGATAAGATTTTCTACTGCTTTTATCACGTAGGCTACACTCATTGGAATATTTTTTCATGCTAATGAATCTTTCATGTATATATAGCGGTGAAAATTATCCAGATTTATCAGTCATCTTTAACGGAATCTGGCAAGAGGAATGAAGATTGCTCTTGGAATTCTGCTTCTTGCCCTTGTGGCTTTCATCAATTTTTGTGGTAAGTTTGACCACTATAATACTAATCGTGGAGGGGGTTGGAGAGGGATGGTGTGAAAGGAGGAGAATAATAGTGAATGAGGGGAGTGGTGGAAAAAGATAGTGGGGAAGGAAGAGACAGGCTGGTATGGTGGGAAGGTTGCGAAAGGGATGCTAGAGAGGGGAGAAGGATGTTGGGAAAGAAAGAGATAAGAGGGGTTTGAGGGAAAGCAGTGAAAGGATGGAAGGAGATGAAAGAGTGGGAAGGGAAGTGACGAGGTTGAAGGAATATGATGGGAAATAAAGGAAGGTCTGGAGAATGATGGTGGTACGGTATCGAAAAGTAGGGGATGGTGGTAAAGTTGTCACTTTCTATACTTTTAAAAAAATGTTAAAGGAACAAAGTGTTTTGTATGATTTTAAAAATTGAAATTATATTATCAGTTGTTTGTTATGAAAGAAAAAACAAATAAGTGCGTGGTGAAGAAGGTGGCAAGGGGTGGCAAGGAAATTTTGTTAGAGGGGGTTGCGAGGAAAGGAGGAGAAATATTGGAAAGAGAGTGAAGGATAGGGAAAGAGTAGTATAGTGAGCAAGAACGGAAATGGATTAAAATGATGAGAAAGGATGGGAGGGATGGAGAAGGATGGTGGAAAAGGAAGCTAAAGAAAGCGAAAGGACGGCGCAGCGAGGTTGGAAAAGGGAATAGGATAGAGATGAATAATAGGGAATAAGAGAATTGGCTAAAGGGGGTTGATGGGAAATGCGGTGAGGGGAGTGGGGGAGAGTGAGAAGGCCGGATGGGGCAGCCATGATGTGACAGAGCCCCTGTTTTCAAGAAATCTCCTCTTGTGCTCGTTTTTCGGCTTCCATGCGAACTGAATTAATAAAAAAAAATTTCTTTTCAATGAAAATTCTACTATTTGGTTAAAGATTTAATTACTTGGTTAAAAATTTTTTTTTTAGTTGAAAAGTAAGTTTCTCAACTGATAATTGAGCTTATCCATTATAGGTTGAAAATTAATTGTTTCTATGTTGCTCATAATTTCTCATTTTTTTGATGAACATTTATTTTTTCAACTGAAAATGTTAGCTTTTTCATTATTGCTTTAAATTCGATCGTTTCCAGTTTAAAATTCAAAATTTAGATCAACATTTATGTATTCTTTTCAAATTTCTGTTTTGTGTAGAAATTACTTTTTCATCAACTTCGTTCGTTATTCATCGTAAGAAATATCGTTCCAATAATAATTGAAGAATAAATAATTTTTTTCTGCGTGGAAACATTTATTTGGGACATTTTTTTGAATAAATTGTTATTAACAAACTATATTATTTTTGTTTTATAAAGCTCAAAGTATATAAATGCCTTTTAAGACAATTGTGAACCACGTTTGGTCAGGAAAATTAATTTAGTAATGAAGAAAACTCATTTATTCAGAATTTGTTGATCAAAATGTTTATAAAAGCAGGAACTGTCAACTTGTGCTGGTTTTCTTATGATTATTATTAGAATTATTTCTGTTCAATTTTTTTTTCAAACTAATTGTATGCAAATATTTTTTTAGAAATTCAAAAAATTTCAAAAATTGTTGAAAAAAATCTGGAAGATTTTGACGCAATTTTTTTAATTCTCTAGAATCATAAAAAACAATTAGGTAAAATTGGAATAATTTTAAAAGATGTTTCGTTGATTTCTAAGATTTGGAAAAATTCAAAAGAATGCAAAACAAAATCCAACTTTTTAAAGATTAAACAAACAAGCTTCTTAGGAATTTTGAAAGTTTTTAAGATCATCAAAAACTTTTTTTTGAGATTCCTGGGAAAATTCCAGGTAACTGATATTTATTTTGAAAAATGAATTTTAAGAGAAAATTGACAAATAATTTCAAACGGTCTAAATAGTTATCGAAAAAAAGCTCCATAGAAAATTGAAAATTCTCAAGAAAATGAAGACATTTTCTTAAGATTCATAGGAAAATGTTTTTTTTTTTTAATATCATGAGAATATTTAAAAAGATTCAGATCTAAGACAAGAAATCTTTCTAATGAATCAAAGTCATTTTATCTCTGAATGGGGAATTTAAAAAAAAAACGATCGTTTTGATTAGGAAGGAGAAAATTTTGAAAATAAATATAATCATGATTTGGTACAGGGAGTTTTTTAAAATAACTATAATTTTTAATTACAAGAGGAAATCTTCGAGAAAAACTATAATTCAGAAATGATATAGCAAATTTTTCGACATAATTCTAATTCTGACTTGGCAGAGGAAATTTTCAAAAATAATTGTAATTTTTGAACAAAAAATTATCATTGTGAATGGAAACAAGAAATTTTCCAAAAGGTTTTTCGAAGATGTATAAACATAAACCTGTCTTGCTTCGTAGTTCAAGAGTCTTAGTTCAAGAAATCGTAAAAATTTTCGACATTTTTTTTCCAAAATTTAGGATAAGAGCTCAAATATTCATAGAGCAATTTTAGTTTTTGAGATTGTTTTGGCTTCTCGCACATTTTTGACAGAGAATAATAAAATTTTTCACTAAGTGTAAGATTTTCAGCATTTCGAGCAAGGTTTTTCATCAAGTTTTTTTTCTTCAAAATGATGACATTGACATAATGACATTCACATTCTCGATCTATTTTACCTTGATCTATTCACGCCTCGCGTCTAGACTCCCCGAAAATATTTTCTTATTTTTCAATAAATTTTAATTAACAGCAGATCATTGTATTTCGTAATTCATTCCTTACATATGATTCGTTATAATTATATTAAATAATATTCGGGAGTTTGCTCTAAATTAAATTGAATTTTAATTTGTAAAATAAATATTTAAAAAAAACTTGACTACTTCCTAAATACATTTTTTTTCTCGTAAAAATGTTGCAGATAGGAGGGAATTGATCAGGGAATAAAATATTCCATTGAGAATTCAAATTGCATGAAAATTTCGAATTTTGTTTTATGTGGAAGGAAAAACTTAACATGAGTTTCAATGCTTTCAAAGTGAAAACTACGTCCATGGACACGTGGGAGGAACCATGTTTCAAATTTTTCATACGTTTCTAAATTTGTGTGAGGGGCCATTCATGAATTCTATATTTAGAATAAGACAGTATTTTGTGAAACTTTCACATAAATATCAAACTATGAGAAAATTATACATATCTGCAACTGAAAAATCCATATACAATTTTAAAAATATTCAACGACTACTCCCCTTCTTACATAATATTCGTAACTTTTTACTCAATATATCACAGATATATCAAATATTTTCACTATAAACGAGATTTTAACAAAAATTTTAAAAAATTGAAATGTTTTCAAAGACTTGCAGTGATTTGAAAGGATTTCAAGGGATTTTAAGGCATTATAAAGGATTTTAAAGCACTAGAAAGTATTTCAAAGAATTTCAAATCTTCACGGAATTTACCGAGATTTCCAAAGCTTTTTTGGGATTTCATGAAATTTAAAGGGATTCAAAAGGTTTTAGGGTAATTCAAATGATTTCAAAGGATTGCCTCAGGTTTTACCATTTTTTAAGAGGCTTTTTTTGAAATCCGTTAAAAAGTTCTAAAAAAACATTGAAATTTACAAAGTAGCGGTGATTCTGTAAATATATAAAGTTAATTTACGTGAGAAGAATTGTTATTTGTCTGAAAAAGGAAAAGTCACGTTTTTTGCCAAGGCCACGCCAGATATGATATTGATTTTGATATGTTTTTAAGAAAAAGACGTTTATTTTGTTGAATTTTTTATTTTTCAACAATAAGATGTTATAGTGTCCTAAAAAATGTAGAATAATATAATTTAGTAGCCAAAGGAAATTTTACATCCAACATTTTCCTTTGAAGTTAACAAATCAATTAATTAAATTAAAAACAATAATTTGTCAAACCAAATCTTAAAGTTGTTTCATGTAAACCTACCCTGTATTTGACTAACTTCCAGTTTCAAGTAAGATTTTATTTATTTATTTATTTCCCTCTAAATGAGCCGAATCTATTGATGATTGGAAACATATTTTTCTCTGATTTTTCATTATATGTCATTTGTCACATAGGAAGATTAATTGGTTAACAATAATAATGTAATGATGTAATAAATATATAATAAAATATGGCATGAAAATGTACAATAATGTTATGTAATAATCTACCAGCAGGGAACTTTTTTGCCGGTACCAGCAGAGCATCCACTTTCATGTTTCAATTAATGGAAAATGATTTTAAAAATAAATTTGAAAATATTTAAAAAGGGATTGCAATTTCTAAAATGAATTTTTTTCTTTAAAAAAACTACTTCTGATCCCATGATTTAAACAGATTGTGGCATGTCCAGCTTTTTAGGAGGAATTTGAAATCCTTCCATCATATATAATTGATAAATATCACGATTCTCATCGAATAGAATTCAAAAGTAAGGGAATGGAAAATTTTCATGTTTATCATCCAACTATGTTTATAGTAGGTACTATAAACTTCAAGTTATTTTTCTTCAAATGATGACATTGACATAATGATATTCATATACTCGATCTTTTTTACCTTGCTTTATTCACGCCTCGTGTCTAGATTCCCCGAAAATATTTGTTTAATTTTCAACGAATTTTAATTAACAGCAGATCATGTTATTCCGTAATTTTTTGTCAACGTTTTATTCGCCATGTTTTCATTTAATATTATTGATGAAATTTTAATTGATTTGGAATTAATTATATTGCATTAAATTTTAATTTGTAAAATGAATATTTGAGACAAACTTTCCTTCTTCCTAAACTAAAAAATAATTATGTTATATTATTTATAATGAGTCTTATTGAATGGTTTGTAATAATACTATATTTAGTAGAGTTTTTTCTTCTGGCGAATCAGATTTTTATTTAGCCAAGGCCTAGTTTTTTCAAGGTACATTCTTGTACATAATTTGAAGAAGAGCTGATAAAAAATTTGGTTATACTGTTCCAGTAAATAATGTAATATAGCATCAGAAATTTCAAAATATTTCGAAGAATTTTTAGACAACTTTAGAAAATAACTATTGACATAAATTTTTCTTCTATTATTCTAGTTATCCTCGGTGAAAGGAATTTCCTACAAAAAATATGATTCTGTGTTGGTACATTCAGTTTTCGAAAACAAATTATAATTCAGATCTAAAAGCAGGCATTTTTCTGAAGATTTACAATAAATTTGTGTTTAAAAGGAGAATTTTCTAAAAGAATTTTAATTCTGATTTGGAAGAGTAGATTATTTAAAAAAATTATAATTCAGATCTGGAAGAAAGAGTTTTTCGAACGAATTACAATCATCACTTGCAACGGGAGATTTTTGAAAAAATTATGATTCTGATTGGCAACAGGAAATTTTCGTACAATAATTCTACTGAAGATCTGAAACAGGGAATGTTCCAAAAGAATTATTATTCTGACTTGAAGCAGAAAATTTTCGAAAAGAATTATAACTCTGAGTTGGAACAGGGCATTTTTGTAAAAAAATTTAGTTGAATTCTAAAATAAGGAGTTTTTCTGAAGAAGTATAGCTTTAACTTGGAACAGGGGATTTTTGAAAAAAGTATATAATTGTGAGTTGTAATAAAAACCCATCCAGGATAATAACATATTGATTTTGAAACATGAAATTTTTTAGAAGAATTCTGATTCTTGTGTAAAACAGTGCACTTTTGAATAAGAAAACTATATTTCTGATCAAAATGTGGAATTTCCTAAAAGATCTACAATTTTCATTAATAAAAGGAAATTTTCTCAAAGATTGATGATTCTGACTTGGAATAGGGAATTTTCACAAAATAATCATTATTCAGATCTCAAACAGGGAACCTTTTTGAAGAATTACCTTAATTTTGTTTCATAACTTTGGATTTCTCAAGAGAATTATGATTCTTAATTGCAAGAAAAGATTCTCGAAAAAAATTATAATGGTAGTTTGGAACAGGGAATTTTTGAACCAAAAATTATAATTCAGACATGAAATGAGAAATTTTCCTAAAGAGTAGCATTTTGAACTTGGGACGTAGAAGAATCAGTATTCTGACTTGAACAGGGACTTGAAAAAATCGTAATTCAGACCTCAAATATGGAATTTTCTGAAAGATCTATAATTTTGTATAAGAACGGGGAATTATCTATAAGATTTATGATTTTGATTGAAAACAGGGAATTTTCGAAAAAGAAGTTTAATTTAAATCTGAAACAAGGAATTCTTTTAAAGAATTACAATGATTTTTTCTTGGAAGGCGGGATTAAAAAAAATTATAATTTCGAATTGTAAGAAAAATTTATAATTCAGATATGAAATAAGGAAATTTTTCAAAACAGGAAACAGAAAATTTAGAAAAAATAATAATAATTGTGAGTTGTAATAAGAAGCGTTCTAAAATAAGAACAATTTGAATTTTAAACGTGGAATTCTTCATATAAAAATGAGCACAAAAATGTTGAAACGGTTTCTGAATCTTAAGTGTTCAGGCTTCCCATTACTTGAAAAAAATGTTAGAGTCCGTCTGTAGAATAGGGCAAAATTGAAATTTGTTTATTAAACAATTATGTAAATTAGCAACAATAACAAATAGCACGATGGTGAGAATGTTATTGTTAATTGCATTAATTTCTTACCATCCTTAAAAATTTGTGTCAATTTATCATAAATAGTTTGCGAAAGAATAATTTGTTAATCAAACGATACAGAAATGTTCAATTGCACATGGTAAATAAACAAATTAATTTTTTCCGAAAAATTTAGAACGTGACTTAATACTAATAAAATATTATGTCTTACAGATGGAAGTGAAGATGAGACAGGTGAAGATCAAACATCAGGGCGGCCCAGAAGACCGGCTAATCGAGTGCCAGATCAGGCTGGGATGATGAGCTTTGAGCAGTTGCAAGAATACTTCAGCCAACTCGCCGTTGCCACACCAAGTTCTAGCTATTACCGTTAGTATATTATAGTTTTTTCTTAACTAAAAAAAACTGAATCAGAGAAAAATCCAAATTTTATTTCTTAACCGCCAATAAATTGTTCTCGCTGAACGGCTTTGGCCCCTGTAGACCTTTGAAACAAATTTCAAGTTTTGACATCAAAAGTACATATTCTTATAGAAAATTTATTTGCGCATCTTTTTTCATTAAACAAAAATGTTTTAGCTTTCCCCGTTTCAAACTTAACCCGAAAAACACGTTCAAAAAAATAACTTCCTGTAAATTTTAGAAATTTATGAAAGTCTATGAAATTTGTGGAAATTAATGATAATTTATGGAAATGCAGATGCATTTATGGTGATCTACGGAAATTTATAAAAAGCCTAGATTGTCAAAATATATTTACATCGTCGTAATTTGGAACCTTTGTTTTTTTTTAAATATCGACTGACATTGGGATTAAATTTCGCCTCTCTTTTTTTTTTTGGATTGATAGAAAATTTTTGGTGTTCGCTGAAGCATTCTTTAATAAAAATCCCTATATTATATCTTACAGGTGGAATTGCTGAGCAGCGGCGTGCAGTTCAACGATTAGGGCAGCGTAGCAGAAGTTAGTATATTAAAATTTTTTTGAAATAACAAAAAAATTGCTGCGATTCAGAAAAAAAATCCAAATTTCATTTCTTAACCGCCAATAAATTATTCTCGCTGAAGAATTGACAATTCTTGAATTTTGAAAAATGGAATTACAAATTATTCAATTTTCAAGAATTCTATTCTAAATGTATGTGATTTGAAACATTTTTTTGCAATAGTTCAATTTTTAAGACTTAAAATGAAAAATTCTTCAATTTTAACGGTTTGCAGTCTAAAGCTTTTCAATTTTCAAGATTCACAATTGAAAACTCTTTAATTTTGAAAGATGTTTGAATAACTCAAAATATAATTTTTAAATCGTAAATTTAAAAAATTAAATGTTGAAGATTTATAATTTGAAGTTCTACAATTTTGAAGATTTATAATTCATATTCTTCAATTTTGACTACTTATTTTTTGTGGCTTAACATAAAGCTCTTATAATTTTTAATTATAAATTTTTTAAATAAGAAAATATTTGATTTTAAAGATCGCTTATTCAAATTTTTGCCATTTTTTTTGTGTTCAAGATTTAAAATTTACAATCATAAATTCTTCAATGTTAACGAATTTCAATTTTAATGTTGTCAATTTTGAATATTTGCAACTGAAAACTTTTCAGTGTTACTATTATTAATATCAAAAATTCTTCTATGTTTTTCAAACTGATGTTCAAATCAGCCAAGTAGATGTTGATGTTATAAATTTTGATAAATTGGAAGTCAAACTTTTTTTGATAACCAAAAATATATAAATAAGAATGTTATAACTGTTATTAATCTTCATGAATAACGAATAATACGGAATTTTAGCTGAATTAATTCTTGTTCATTTATTAAATGTACATAAATTAGGAAGGTATGAAGTATCAGCAAAACTCGAAATTATTGACTAAAAATGAAATTTTCTTTAACAAACTTAGATTATAATTAAAGAGAATTCAACAAACGAATAAAATATTACAAAGTAGATTTTTTAAATGTTAATTCTGAGATAAATTAACTAGTTTTACAAAAGTTTTTAAAATATTTTTATTAAATAATAAATTTAACAAATTTTGAAACTCAAATAAATTGTAACGAGATCTTCTTAACAGAGGTAATTAGATCAGAAACACCGCTGTCGGTCATTAATACCATTTCATTAATTTCTTTTGAAAATCTTCAACTAATTGTTTCCACCTTAAACAACTGAAATTATTTAAAAACATATTTTTTACCAATTACATTTTTCAACAATGAAACTTTCTGTTACTTTAATATCGTCATTAATTATAAAAAACACAGACATTCAATAATAATTTTGCATTTGGCAACTTATGATAAACGCAGTTAGGACGGTTGTTGAAAATCAAATTAGTTAACAGTGTTTTTCAAAAATTATACAATGATTATTTTTGGAGTTATTAACAATTTAATGAATTATTTAAATAATCAGGTGTATATTTTTTACGATTCCAACGAGAAAAAAACTCATTTTTCGATATTTTGCCGTTAACGGTGTTTTTCCAAATGACAGCAGAATAATTTCTAAAATATTTAAAATTTCATGAAAATTTATGAAATTGGTGGAAATACATGGATTTGTGAAATTGATGGAAATGTGTAAAATTTATGAAATTTTTTTTATTTGAGATTTTTATGGTAACTTGCCGATGACTTTTGATAACTTCGATGACCGTTCTGCTGGGCGTATGTTCGTGTCCAAAACTCCTCGTAGGCGTTTTTTCCGCGTAGATTTAAAAAGCCACTCAAAAATAATGTTTAAAATAATACTGCACCTGTCACTTGTACAACTTACTGGAAGTCAGATGAAATCTACAGAAAATCAGTACATTTAATTGAACTACTTTTAAAATCTTCTAAAATGTCACGTTGTCCATATTTGTACCAACCATGTTTGTAAATTTCACAAATCCTTTCTTTTGCGTGTGCTTTGAGGGGAGTTTTGGAGTCGCCGATTTGAAATTTTTGGAGTTTTTTGAAAAAATTCTTTAATAAAAATCTCTATATTATATCTCACAGATGCAGGTTCTAGCAGGACACGAGTACCTCGAAGATCGACACGGGCTTCAAGTTCTAGGAGCACTGAGGAGTTGCAAGAACAATTCGGCCATCTCGCCGTTGTCCCACAAACTTCTGGCTATCACCGTTAGTATATTATAATTTTTTCTTAACTAAAAAAAAGGAAATCAGAAAAAAATCTAAATTTTATTTCTTAACCGCCAATAAATTGCTCTTGCTGAACGGCGATAGCTCCTGGAGACCTTTGAAACAAGTTTCGAATTTTAAATTGAAAAGTGCATATTCTCATAGGAATTGATGTCACATTTTTTCTCTGGATAAAATGCTGTAGCTTTTCTCGTTCTTAAAGTAAACCCAAAAACACCGTTTTTACAATAAAAAAACGTAATTCTGTAAATTTGGAAAATTCATAATGATTTAAGAAATTTGTGGACATTTATTGGAATTCGTGGAATTGAAGCAACTCGTGAAACTCAAGGAAATCATGGAATTACAGAAATTCGTCGAATTTCAGATATTAATGGAATTCAAAGAATTCATGAAATTCATTGAATTCAATGAATTATAGGAATTCCAGAAATTCAAGGAATTCAAGCAATTCATGTAATTCATTGAATTCAAGGAAATCGTGGAATTCAATGAATTTGTGAACTTAACGGAATTCGTGGAATTTATGGAATTCAAGGAATTTATAAAATTCACGGAAGTCATGAAATTCATAGAATTTATGGAATTCAAGGAATTCATCGAATTCATAAAAATTCATGGCATCCAAGGAATTCACAGAATTCATTGAATTCATGGAATTCGAGTAATTCACGGTATTCGTGGAATTCAAGGTATTCATGGAATTCAACATATTCGTGGATTTCACGTAATTCCAGGAATTCGCGGATTCATGGAATTCACAGAATTCAAGGAATTCATGGAATCCGCGGAATTCACGGAATTCAAGGAATTCATGGAATCCGCGGAATTTACAGAATTCAAAGAATTCACGAAATTCAAGAAATTCATGGAATTCAATAAGTTCATGGAGTTCTAGGAATTCATGGAATTATAGATATTCATGGAATTCACGGAATTCGTGGAATTCATGGAATTCATGGAATTCAAGGAACTTATAAAATTCACGGAATTCATGAAATTCACAGAATTTATGGAATTCAAGGAATTCATGAAAATTCATGACATCCAAGGAATTCACAGAATTCATGCAATTCATAGAATTAGAGGAATTCACAGTATTCGTGGAATTCACGGTATTCATGGAATTCAAGATATTCGAGAATTTCACGTATTACCAGGAATTCGCGGATTCATGGAATTCACGTAATTCAAGGAATTCATGGAATCCGCGGAATCTACAGAATTCAAAGAATTCAAGAAATTCATGGAATTCATGGAATTATTGATATTCATGGAATTCACGGAATAAACGGAATTCATGGATTTTCATGGAATTCATGGCCAACAGCCATACCACGCTGAAAAAACCAGTTCTCGTCAGATAACTGAAGTTAAGCAGCGTTGGGCGCGGTTAGTTCTTGGATGGGTGACCATTCGAGAAAACTGAGTGCTGTTGGCACATCGTGGGTGTGGTGAGCCCGCACTTGTAGTTATTTACTACAAGAAACTAACCTAGAAACACTACTCGAATCGGGTAGTGTCACGCCTACCCTGAAAGGGAAATGGCTTAATGGTATACATGGAAGTCACGGAATTCAAGGAAGGCGCAAAATTCTAGGAATTCACAGAATTCAAAGAATTCACGAAATTCAAGAAATTCAAGGAATTCATGAAATTTATGGAATTATTGTCATTCGTCGAATTCATGAAATTCACGGAATTCATGCAATTTACGTAATTAATGGAATCCTTGGAAGTCACGGAATTTAAAGAATTCGCGAAATTCTATGAGTACACGGAATTCATGAAATTCACGAAATTCACAATATTTACGAAATTCTAAGAATTCATGGAATTCATGGAATTTGTGAAATTAATGAAATTCATGGAATTTAAATAAATTGTGGAGTTGAATAAATTAGTGGAATTCATGAAATTCGTGGAATTTGAGGCATTCATGGAATTCAATGACTTCATGGAATTGAAGTAGTTCATGGAATTAATGGAATTAAAGGAATTCATGTAATTCAAGGAATTTATGGAATTTATGGGATTCGCGGAATTCACAGAATGCTCTGAATGAGCATAGAAGATTGTTTTTTAATAGCGGGCACATGTATGATTTTAATACGTTTTTTTTTCAATCTGTATCCAAGAATCACTTTACATTTGCGGTAACCTAAACGGTTCTCGAAATCATCGCAAAATTTTAGAAATTTTCAGAAAATATTATGCAATATATATATATATATATATATATATATATATATATATATATATCCATGGCACATATTTATGAAGTTTGTTTTTGAATGTTATAGTAATTTTCAAATCAAATACAATATTTCTGAAAAAAAAATCTGTAAAATACTTTTCAGAGTGATTTAATCCAGACAAAATGTGTACTCCACACGGAACAAAAACATTTCCGATCGGATTTTGTGGAGTACGTCTTTTTCCATAAATATTGCGTTTGTTTCAAAAAACTTTTGTAAACAATAATTTAAAAAAGTTTCGAAAAAGTACCCTGAAATCTCATAATCAAGGGTTTTTTTGACATTGAAAGCAAAAGTTATCTGCCAGATAAACAAATGTATGCTTGGAAATCGCTGATGCATCCATGAATGTACGTTTATCTTACTATTTATGTCCTTAGCTTTTTTAGTTTTTGCGTATGTCGTATCGTTTTTCAAATCTTTCAAGGTTTTTAAAACTTCAGTTCCTAAAATTTTGAACATTTTATTCCTAGATTATTTTACTTTGAGTAAATTGAACTCAGAACTTTTTACTGCAAATGCAAATTTAGCGACCCAAAAATTCCCCTTAGTCAGAATCTACTTCAGAAAGTTCTATTCCTGTACAATTTTTCAAGTTTGGGTCAGTCATTTTGAATTCGTCAAATTTTACTTGAAATTTCAATTTTGCGATTCAAAAAAACCCTCCGTAAGTATCATTCCAAAAAAGTCCGAGTATTGTACATTCATTGAACTTTGGACCTGCCATTTTGGGTCAGCGATTTTGAATTTGGTACCTTTAACTTTAACAAAAGTAGAAAAATAATATTAGGTACTGAAGCCCTTTCTTCGGAACGTGTCATATGTGTCTAAATAAAATTGTACACAATATAAAAAATACTTTTAATTAAAAAAAAAAATATTCAGACTGTTCCGCCTCATCCCAGTACTTATCTCGTTCAGTCTCAGGCCCCGGGCGTAACAGGATAATGATACTACTTTCTACTTTATATTTTTTATTCGTAATAATTGTTCTAATGCATTCAATTTGTTACAAAATTGAAGCATAAACGTTCACAGTATCCAAATAGAAACTAATACTTCAAAATTTCACCACAGATGGCGAGGGCTTTGATCATCAATATAATCTGGCCCATCCCGCCCCAGTCCCAGCGATAATTGACCCGAATCGTCCACATCAAATTTATGTAAAAATGCGGGACGGATCTAGTTTTATTGGATATATCGAACCATTAGACAATTGGGTAGTGCTCCCTTGGCTGAGGCGTAATCAACCTCGTTTTCTAGAGCATTATGCTTTTGTACGACTGCTATTGGAACATCATCAGTATCACCAGTATTCTTTCCGTCTCTACCCATTCGAACCACGTGGTGAGGGTCCGGCTGTATATCCAACTTTTCCAAACCACGCGGAGGTAACCATAGAAGACCATACTCGTACAGCTGACGATTTTCACCCCTATCATCAAAACTCTGAAGACCATGAAAGTGGAACTGAAGAACATCCAGAAAGAGGCAATTATCCGGATGCTAACTACGTATACGTAAATATTCCACATCTTCGCATCTATAGATCACCCTTCCGTCAAGAATTGAATTGAAGCGATATCGGCAGACGAGCAGATTTATAAACTGGGATATCCCAGGGACATCACAGGATATGCTAGGCGAATTGAGAAGGATATCTAACGGGGCGGAAATTTTGATATTCCTAAGAGATTACGCGGATATCCTACTATGATGTTCTAATTTTATAATGCCAATGACCTCCTGAATATATCCTGATTAAAAAATGTAATATGTTCCTGCAAAATGTAGCTATATCGTAATCTGTAAATTATGTATCAAAAATTGCATAAGTGAATAAATTGATCATATTAAAATATCAAAGTATTTCCTTCCGAAGAGTTTGTACAAAGGATGGCATTCCGCATTACAGAATATACGTACATTTCGATCTCTCTTAGCTTAAGACAGTTCAACAAATTAATATAAAAATTAAATTATCGAATTTATGCACGTTGCTAATAAGGTTTTCCTGCAGAATAACTTACAAATAATTCTGAACATGCTCGCAATAGTTTATTAGCAGTTTCTTAATCCCTGAAGAAACAAAATTGAATATTGGTTGAAGAGTTCAAATATTTTTTGTTATCTTTCCAATAGAAATTATTACTTTTTGAAACAATTTACTCTTACGCTAAATTCTAAACTATTATATTTTTATCATCATATCATATATTATTTTGCCGCTTTGTCATTTTTCCATTTTGTCCTTTTGTTATTTTATCATTTTTTTCTTTTTGGTATTTTGCTGTTTCATCATTTTGCAATCTAGTTGTCGTTTTTTTTGTTCCAACAAAAGATGAGAAGGCGCTAATGTCCGATTTACAGTCAGAAAAAAATGACTTTTTTTGTTCAAAATAACGTACAGCCCATAGATATTGACCGATTGGGACAAAAAAAATTTCGAAAATAAAAAGCTGATAAACTTTCAAAGAAAGATGTCGAGCATGATTTATTGTTTATTCCTGGAGCTCGTCAATAATAATATAACTGTGTTTTATAAACAAATGCATTATTCGGGCATCTGTCGACGGAAAAATTCGTTTTTTTTCGATGTCAGTCTTTTCAATTAGGAATTTCGTGATAATTACAGCAACATTCATGATTAGTTTATGAATTTCATGATTTTTTAATGAATATAATTAAAAAATGCATTCTTCGGGCATTTCTCGACAGAAAAACTCGTTTTTTTCAAAGTCAGTCCTTTTAAATGTGAATTTCACGATAATTTCCGAATAATTCATAATTAGTTGAATAATTGAACCGCTGGCGATCAAAAGGGGATACGCTCGAAACGCCGTCGTTTTAGTTGGCCCCTGGGTCATATTTTTTTTCAGGTCAAATTTTAATTTTTTAATAACATATTCCAATAGGAAATTTTATTGCGCATATTTTTAGTCCTACAAATAAATGTGATAACTTTATTAGTTTTCAAAATAATCAAGAAAATGTTACTTTTTTCTGCAATCGCAAAATACGAATTTTTTGTGTTCAACTCGCCATAAGTTCTACAATAATAAGAATTTTGTAATAACAATTTCAGAAAATATGCACTATCATATAACAAAACTAACGGTATTTATAGAATTTCAATGAGTTGTCACTAAAAATTTACAACGATTTTTATTCTTCTCATGGCGTAAATTAGATATTGAAAGATTCAAACGCTTCGGGAGTCGAACGAATTTTTAGAAAATTAAAATTAACGGTCACCTAAACTTTTGTTAGAATTCAAGGAAGTTTTTAGAAAATTTCAGGCAATTATGTGTTATAGTTTTAAAGCCACAATTGATTTAAGATCTCAGCGCCGTCCCGTACGCGTGCTAGCTCGTCCTGCAATATCAACGTCTGTATAACAGCGGGCGATTGGGAGGTCAAGCCGGCCACCAAAATAATAATGAAGACATTATCATTTACATTTTTTTATTATTTTTTAATAACAAATTATAAAAATTAAAACTTATATAATGTTTATATAATAACTTGTACGATTTCTTTATAACTAATTTAATCATTTTCGTCACTGTATTCAGTGTTGTCTTCGGAAGAATTATTTTGAGTAAATTGCCAAAAATAATTTTCAAAGAATTATTTTTCAGGGGCACTTAAATAATTAAAGAGACTTTTCACATCTTTTATTTTAGCCGCTTTTAGTCCAATTCGAGGTGGACAACTTTTTGGAAGATCTTTTAGTTTAAGATTAGTAGTAAAGAAAAAAGTAGTTGCCTTCTCCAATTTATAATTATCATAAACGTCTACTTTTCCGTCAAGGGAAAAATGTAAAAAAAAAGCTTTACTGATTTGAAAATTTTTTGGTTTGGGGATTTTGCCATTAATTTCGTAATAATTTGATATTTAAAACTTTTTACATTTTCAATAGTAGAATTCAATGTAAAAGATTATATTAGACTATTTGAACTAATTTTAAAATAAAAGATTTTTTAGAAAAAGCTATTAAGAAATCAAATAAAAAATAATAATAGGATATTAAAATTATCAGAAAAGTTAATTTTTAATTTTCTCTAATACTTTTAAGTAGTACCTTATTTCGGGAACATTTTTTCTAATTCTTCTACCAATTTTCTTCACACCTATTTCTTTTCCTGCCTCGACCCATATTTAGTTTCTTTTTATTTTAAGTAAACTTAAACTATCTTAAACAGAATATTATATGCTAACACTATTCTACAATGATGCTTCTGTGCATTATGTTCCTTAGGAGAGAATCAAAATTAACATATGCTTTTTTGTTTTGGTGTCCGGCTTGACCTTCCAATCGTCCGCTGTTATACAGACGTTGATATTGCAGGACGAGCTAGCACGCGTACGGGACAGCGCTGAGATCTTAAATCAATTGGGACTTTAAAACTATAAAACATAATTGCCTGATATTTTCCAAAAAACTTCCTTGAATCCTAACAAAAGTTTAGGTGACCGTTAATTTTAATTTTCTGAAAATTCGTTCGACTCCCGTAGCGTTTGAAACTTTCAATATCTAATTTAAGCAATGAGAAGAATAAAAATCGTTATAAATTTTTAGTGACAATTAATTGGAATTCTATAAATAACGTTAGTTTCGTTATATGATGGTGCATATTTTCTGAAATTTTTATTACAAAATTCCTATTATTGTAGAACTTGTGGCGAGTTGAACACAAAAAATTCGTATTTTGCGATTGCAGAAAAAAGTAACATTTTCTTGATTATTTCGAAAACTAATAAAGTTATCACATTTATTTATGAAACTAAAAATATGCACAATAAAATTTCCTATTGGAACAAGTTATTACAAAATTAAAATTTGACCTGAAAAAAAATATAACCCAGGGGCCAACTAAAACGACGGCCTTTCGGGCGTATCCCCTTTTGATCGCCAGCGGTACAATTGTATGTGCTCCTTGAACGTATTTATTATACCAATGCATTATTCGGGCATTTCTTTTAGTTTCTTATTACTTTCATTCCTTTAGTGAGGCTGCAGCTTCAGTATCGAGTAGAATTACGTTTTTCTTCCATATTATGAATGTTGATGAAATTATCATTGACTTATCAATCAAAATCAAACGAAAGAAATGAAAAAGAGAAGGAAGGGGATCTGGTTGGTTGCCATCTCATTTTTCTTTCCTCTTTTTTATTTTTGTGCAGAAAAACCAATTTTTTTGGTTTTAGAAATTGCAATAGGAGCATTTTGTGGTGTTTGTCCAAATTTGATCGTTGAATTCTTGCTTTATTTTTAGGAATTCTATACATTCTCTATTTAATTTATTAAAATTTATTTTATTATAATGAAAAACGAGCTTTATAATTAAATATGCCAACAATCACTTTCGAAAATGTGCTAATACAACTTTTGCGGTTATTAGTTTCGAATGATATGCATTCATTATGGATGATATGTAGTACAAAAATGATAATCTTCACATTTTTCCAACGTTGTTTTCTGAACTGTGGAAACTTAATGTTTGTTATCAGTCTGTGAAATGTAAATAACTCTTTTTTCACTCGCATGATTCTAATTGGGCAACGTGTCATGAACGTGGAATTAGACAGCACCTCGTGATTCCACCGTGGTTCAAATAGTCATTGAATTTAGTAAAACCGCAAACAAGGTTTCCTTATAAAAGACGAACATTTCTTTCCTCGCCATCAGTTTGATTCTGTTATTGCATGGCTTCTTACCAACATGGGGATGTTAACTTATTTGATTCTCCCAATACTTTATGCGGTTTTGCAACACGAAATCTCAGCTTCTTCACATGGTGGTGCGAGTTCGAGTGGTAAGTGGAATCATTTTACTCTGTACGTAAAAACAAGAATTTTCCCCCGCAGTGCTTAAGTTTCATGCACTTGTCCTTCAAAATAATCGGACCAGAACCCTTCAAACAAAACTGGCAAAAATTTGGTCTTCTGAATTTAAAAAAATTAATAATATAGTGCGACAACGTTAAATTCACAAATAGTGATCTAGAGCCTTGAGAAAAGAAAACATATGGTGCTTGAGAGGTTTTGATAAAAAAACATATTTGACCACAAAATTTTACAGGAACATGAGTTCCAACTGGACAATAAGTGCAAGCAAAAAATAAAAAGATTTTTTTTTTCTTTCGAAGTTTGAGAGGTTCTGACATGACACTTTTCACGTATTCAACTGCTATTTTACAGTTTTTATATGCCTTTACTCGAAGTGTTATAAAATTGTAGCGAAATATATGTTTACTCCCTATGAACAGTCCCGTATGGATATATCGTGATCCTAGCACCGTGGGGTTCTATCTCACTTTTTTCGGCGAAAATGATTTAATGACACCAGAAGATAATCTGGTAATCTGTTTCCGTAATTTGAATCTGATTCTAAAATGCAAAGTCTAAGTAGGTGAAATTTATTTTTGAAAATCTGTACAAGAAATATGGAACAAACATATGCTACCTAGTGCTACGCAATTACACGTTGCCAGGTTAAAATCATGCAAATAAAAAAAAGATGACAGTCATTCCAAGTCGAACTTTTTCCTGACAAAGTGACGTCATGCTGGAATGATAATACTGCTGATCCACAATGACACGAAGTTCTAGCTTCAATTCATCACACCAAAGTTTCGACATACATAAAGTTAAATATTGAATTAGTGTCCTAATCATTCTTACCAGGAATAAGTAAAAAACAGTTGCTTCTCGTTATAAATGAACGACTTCATGCGAAATAGGGTGGTCAAAAACGCATTGAAATTTTGGTTGCATGCTGGAGAACAACGATACTCTGGATGAGATTCTAAATCCGAAAATAGAAATTGAATATTTTCGTTTTTTCGGAATTTTGTTGTTAACTGGTAACTCATTTTCCCCACGAAAATTTAAAATGGGGCAAGGGGTTTAACCAAAATTCTTTTTGTGATTAGTCACAGGGGTGGCTTTGCGCCCCCACGAAATATTGGAAAGTGGTAGGGGTTTGCCCAATAATATTTTTGTGACCAGTTGCAGAGGTGCCCTTTCGCAATAAGAGATATAAGGGAGGGTTTGACCAACATTTTTTCTGTAACCATTCATTTTGGGAATTCCCTAAATTATCTGAATTTCTTGAATTCGTCGAATTCCCTAAATTCATAAAATTCTTTCGATTATCTGAATTTCCAATTATTGTGGAATTTCCGGAATCCCAAGGTATTCAGAACATTTCAAGGAATTGAAAAGAAAACAGGAAATTCAAAGAATTCTATCAATTCAGGGTATGCTATGGATTTACGAAATGAATTCACGGAGTTCTATGAATTCAAGGAATTAAGTGAATTCAAAGAAATTTCGAGGGAAAAAGCCTGACGTGCTAGATAAAAAGTAAGGTCAGATTGTGCGCCTGGCATTTTTTTTACTGAACCTGTATAATTAATCCTCTTGGTGTCTAATTATTCTCGATTTTGTTTGAAAATTGATTTCTGTTCTAGAAAATTTAACATTTAGGTTAAAAATCCCTTTGAAAATTCAAAATTTGGTTGAAAATGTATGTTTTTCGTTAAAAATTAATCCTTTTTGGTATAAAATTAATCTCTTTGATTGAAATTTCATTTCTTTGATTGAAAATTAGTTTTTCCTATCGAAAATTAATTTCTTTAACTGCAAATTGAACTATTTCATTTTTTGACGGGTGTCTATCTTTTTTGATAGACGTTTAATCTTTCAATTCAAAATGCATCTGTTTGGTTACAAAATGTAACTATTTTCTTGTTTGTATCAGAATTTTGAGAATTTTTTTTGCTCACACATGCACCCGAAAAATTCAAAAAACCACCCTCTATATGCAAAGGAACAACCCCCTGCCAAAAATAAAAGCTGAAAAAAAAACAAAATGCGTCAGAATTTTAGGCTTATTTTGGGCTCTTAAATGCACCAAACAAAATTTTCAAAAACCACACCCTTGTCAAAAAAGCCACCCCCTTATTGAAAACAAAAAAACGAAAAAAAACATATATAAAGTAGTGCTCGGCTTTTCCTGGCCTCTCGAATACATAATTTTTTTCGCAAGAACCACTCCTACATCTTAAAAATCAAACGCCAATCTATAGATTTGAATTTGAATTTTCAAGGAGCCCAGAAATCAGAGACTCTATTCACCGTATAAAATTCCGAGTCCCAAAAATCAAAGACTCCATTTACAAAGTAAATTTTTAAAAAAGATTATTTTTTGAGAAAGTCACATATGCGTGGTATAAAGAGGTTTCTTTTGAACGTTAAGGGTTGGAGCTCAAAAATCGATCTTGGTATTTTTGAGGAGCCTAAAAATGATAATAACTAATAATAACTCTATTCAAACTGCAAAAATCTAAAAAGATTATTTTTTGAAAAACTCATATTTGCATCGTTACAAGGGGTTGTTTTTAATGTCAAGGGTTGGAGCCCACAAGTCGGTCATGGTATTTTTGAGTAGCCCAAAAATCAGAGAATCTATTCACAGTAAAAATCTAAAAAAGGTTATTTTTTGACAAAGCCATATCTGCATCGTTTCAAGGGGTTGTTTTTATCGTTAAGGGTAGAAAACCAAAAATCAATGTTGGTATTTGTGAAAAACTCGAAAATCGAAGACTATATTTACACTGCGAAAATCTTAAAAAATTATTTTTTGACAAAGTCATATCTGTCTCGTGTCAAGGGGTTGTTTTTTAACGTTAAGTGTTGGAACCCGAAAATCAGGCTTAGTATTTGGAGGAGCCAAAGATCAGAGACTTCATTTACACTGCAAAAATTAAAAAAAAAATTATTTGTTGACAAAGTCATATTTGCGTCGTATCAAAGGGTTGTTTCTTATGTTAAGGGCTAGAGCCCAAAAATCGGTCTTGTTATTTTTGAGAAGGTTTGGAGGTTGTTTAATATTATTATGGAGTTGAAACCTTGATCTGGACTTTTTTTAATGTAAATATGGTGACTTCAACCCTTTATGTTAAAAAACCACCCCTTCACACGAGGCAGATATGACTTTGTCAAAAAATAATCTTTTTTAGAAATTTCCAGTGTAAATGAAGGCTCAGATTTTTGGGCTGCTCATAAATACCAAAATCGATTTTTGGACTCCAACCCTTAACGTTTAAATACCACCCCTTGATAACACGCAGATGCGACTTTGTCAAAAAATAATCTTTTTTATATTTTTACTCACAAACTTTGATTTTCAGGCTCTAACCATTTATGTTGAAAAATAACCCCTGGACACCACGCAGATATGACTTTGTTAGAGAGTCATCATTTTGAGAATTTTACAGTGTCAATAGAGTCTTTGATTTTTGGGCTCCTCAAAAATAAGGACATTGATTTTTGGGGTCCAACCCGTCACGTTGAAAAACAACCCCTTGACACCATTTGTCAATGGACTTTGTAAATGGACTCAGATTTTTATTTTATTTCATTTTATTTCTATTTTGTTTTCCCCAGGTTTCAGTTTTCACTAGGGGGGTAATTTGTTGGTAAATAGAGGTGGCTTTTAAAAATGTAGTTTGGTGAATTCAAGAGCCTAAAATAAGCCCAAAGTTTTGGTTTACTTTGTTTTTCAGAGTTTGCGTTTTTACATGGGGTAGTTTTTTTTCAGTAGATGTATGTATGTATACCATTAAGCCATTTCCCTTTCAGGGTAGGCGTGACACTACCCGATTTGGGTAGTGTTTCTAGGTGGATAGTTTCTTGTAGTAAAATAACTACAAGTATGGGCTCACCACACCCACGATGTGCCAACAGCACTCAGTATTCTTGAATGGTCACCCATCCAAGTACTAACCGCGCCCAACGATGCTTAACTTCAGTGATCTGACGAGAACTGGTTTTTTCAGTGTGGTATGGCTGTTGAGATGTGATTCTCGAGAAATGGTTGTTGGCGCGTTCAAGAGCCCAAAGAAGCCCAAAATTCTCATAAAACGAAATTTGGAAATTTCGATTGTGGATGTGCTAGCTTGATGGACAGTACTCAAGGAATTATAGGAATACCAAGAATTAATGGAATTCATTGAATTCAAAGAATTCGTGAAAACCAAAAAATTTGTGAAATTTATGGAATTCGTGGAATTCATGGAGTTCAAGGAATTTATAGAATTCACGGACTTCGCAGAATTCAAGAAATTCATGAAATTTAGGGAATTCATGGAATTCAAGGAATTAATCCTATTCAAGGAATTCATCGAATTCATGAAATTCAAAGAATCCATGAAATTCATGGAATTAGAGGTTTTCACAGAATGCATGGAATTCAAGGAATTCGCAGAATTCATGAAAATCACGGAATTCATGAAATTCACGAAATTCCTTGAATTCACGAAAGTCAAGGAATTCAGGAAATTCATGCAATTGAAGGAATTCGCGGATTTGAACTCTCGGCATTCATGAAATTCACGTTACTCATGACATTCAAGGAATTCGCGGAATTCATGGAATTCACGGGGTTCAAAGAATTTACGAAATTCATGGAATTCAGGTAATTCACAGAATTTATGGAACTCCTGGTATTGGAAGAACTCACGGAATTTATCAAATTCGTGGAACTCAGGGAATTCGCGGAATTCATAGAATTCACGGAATTCAAGGAATGAACGAAATTAAAAAAATACGCGGATTTTAGGAAATCAAAGGAATCCTAGGAATTCATGCAACTTGCCGAATTCACGGAATCCGCGGAATTCACAGAATTCAAAGAATTCACGAAATTCAAGAAATTCGTGGAATTTTTGGGAATTCACGGAATTATGCAATATACACAGTATACACTCGTAGTAGCAATTGACACCGATAGGTTAATTAAGTCGCCACTTATAAATTTGAATGCATTTAGAAGTCTAGAGGGAAACCCCCTCAATACAAATATCCATGGTACATTTTCATAAAGTTTGTATTTAATTTTTCTAGCATTCTTCAAATCAAATACAGTATTCCTAAAAAAAATCTGTAAAATATTTTTTAGAGTGACTTAATCCAGAAACGATACGTACTGCACACGGAAAAAACATTTGAGATCGGATTTTGTTTATGCTTTTGTTTACACTTTTGTTTTTTACACTTTTAAACATACAAAAATCTCCGTTTAATTGAAAAAATTATTTTACCTGTATGGAGTCCGGGTTTTCTCGACATTTAAAGAAATATTTATCTGCTAGATATACACATTTATGCGTGGAAGTCGCTGTTCCATCCATAAGTGTACGTTTATCTCACCATTTATTTCCTTTACAAGAATTAAAATGCATGTTAGTATACTTTCAAAACCTTCTTAGTTCTTGCGTATGTCTTATCATTTTCGAGATCTTTCAAAGTTCTCAAAACTGTATTTCTTGAAAATTTTGAAAATCTTATTACTGGATTATTTTACTTTGAGTACATTGAACTTAGTACTTTTTACTTTAAATTCAAATTTAGCGATCCAAAAATCACTCTCAGTCAGAATCTTCTTAAGAAAGCCCGATTAGTGTACATTTTTTCAAGTTTGGGTCAGTCATTTTGAGTTAATCCTTTTTTACTTCAAATTTCAATTCGGCGACTCAAAAAAAAAAACCCTCAGTAAGTATCATTCCCCGAAAGTACAGAAGCCCTTTCTTCGGAGCGTGTCATATATGTCTAAATAAAATTTTACACTAATGGTATCAATAATATTTTTAATTAAAAAAAAATTAAACCGTCCAGCCTCATCCCAGTACTTATCTCGTTCCGTCTCAGTTTGAAATTTTTATTATTTCGAATTTATAGTGTACAGAATCTTCATAAATTAATGCCAATTTCTTCTTGAAAAATTAGGTGCACGTGGGATGAATAGCGAGCATCGTCAATACCCATTTTATTTAAGAATGAAGAACGGATCTACTTTTGTTGGAGATATCTTACCACTCGACAACTGGGTAGTGCTCCCATGGCTGAGGAGTCTTAAAGTACATTTCCGATTAAACTGGGCTTTCATACGATTGCAATTGAACCATCAGTGTCATCAGTATGAGGTCATTCTCCGCCCTGGAAAACCACGTGATGAGGATGCTATTGTTCCTCAACCTATTCCAGACCACGCGGAGATAACCATAGAAGGCCATACTTATACAGCTGAAGAATTTAGTCCGTACCATACAGAACTTGAGAGCCATAGTTCCGGAACTAGCGAAGATCCAGGAAGCGGCGATTATCCGCCAGAAAACCACGTATATGTACATGTTCCAGAGCTTCACGTCTATAGCGCACTCCTAGTTCCTGGAATGTAATCAAGCGATATCGGCAGACGAGCAGATTTATAAACCTGGGATATCCCAGGTACATCACAGGATATCCTTGGCGAATTGAGGAAGATATCTAACGGGGCGGAAAGTTTGACATTCTTGAGACATTCCGCGGATATTCGACTATGATGTTCTAATTTTATAATGCCAAGGACCTCCTAAATATATCCTAATTAAAAAATTTCATATGTTTCTGCAAAATATAGCTATATCGTAATCTGTAAATTACCATATGTATGGAAAATTGCATAAGTAAATAAATTGATCATATTAAAATATCAAAGTTTTTTCTTCCGACGAGTTTGTACAAAGCATGGCATTCTGAATTACAGAATAGACGTATATTTTAAACTCTTCTAGTTGAACACAGTTCAAGAAATTAATATAAAAATTAACTTATCAACCCGCGTGAAAAAAAATTGGCTTGCTCAAGCATGGGTCAAAAATAGGTTAAAAATGGGTAAAGATTGTTCAAGGATGGGACATGTATGGATCGTTTGCGTGGCTTAAGCATTTCTTGTGGCCACGACCTGTGCTAAACTTGAATGATTAGTCAAACACTAAATTCCATGGTTTCCAGATTTAATCTTGCATAAAAACAACAATAGGGAGTTCCGCCTAGACTAAAACATTACTGATTCTCTTTTTATCATTTCACATAAATTAACTTAGTTTTAAGTGCTTTTTCCAAACAAAATTCATGAGTGGTTCCGAACTTCAAAACAGTACGCATCACCTAGAATGTAAGTTTTAAAAATGAATTGAAATTTGTTTAAATTTATATTTCCTATTCAAATAATATTTTACAGCTCAAAGCTCAATTTCTAGATGCAATTCTGAGGAATAGAATGGGACAAGCCTTGATCAAAATGACGAAGCTTTTTCTAGCTTCAGCAACGCTAATTGAAGTCAAACAATGAGAAGGGGAAAAGTTGAAATTCAAATTGCCAACCTATATCCATCTTTAACCCTGCTTGAGCCATGCTAAGGGAGAGAATGCGAAAAGCCTGGATCAAAATTTCGAAGCTTTTTATGAGTTCGGTAACGCTAATTGAAGTCAAACAATGAGACGGAAAAAAGTTGAAATAAAAATTGCAAACTTCTATCCATCTTTAGCCCTGCTGGTGCCATTCTAAGCTGAAGAATGGAACAAGCCTGGTTCAAAATAGCAAAGCTTTTTCTAGATTCGGTAACGTTAAGTCATGTCAAATAATAATAAGAAAAAAAGCTAGAATTGAAATTGAAAACCTATATACATATTTACCCTGCTGGTGCCATTCCAAGGCAAAGAAAGGCATAAGCCTGGATCGAAATTGGAAAGCTGTTTCTAGCTTCGGTAATGCTAAATTAAAATCAGACAATGAAAAGATGAAAAGTTAAAATTCAAATTCTACAAAATTCAATTCACGAAAAGTTAATAATAAGTAGTTCAGTTCTCCATTTAACTTCAAATTTCCGGGGGCACTTCTTGATGTTAACGAATTTTTAAAAAAGTAATGCAATTCTTTGCCAGGAAGATTATAAAATAGGGGGCTGGATCTCTAGCAACAAGTTTTTTTTTCAACATACGTCCTCTTCTCTGGAAAAATGCAAAATTCTTCTTCATATTCGTGCAGAATAACGATCAAAGTCTTGATTCCTATTCATAATGAAATTACATGGATAAACCGGAAAAGAAAATCATATTTTTTCCAGAAATTATTTCGAAACTATTTTTGCATGTTTGGCATTTTTAATGTTAACGAAGTCTAAAAGACTTGAAGTTTGTAGTAGTTTGACTTTCACTGTTTCTATAAAAAGAGAGACGACAGCACTGTCAGTTTCAACTATATTGATTAATAACTCAAATCAAATACAAAAATGATAATTCACGTACTGGTCCAGTGACAAATAGCAATATCAATTACCATCATAGAGGAGAGTCCAGAGTTCGTAGATAAAGAAGTTGGAGATGTAGAGGCCTTCCTTTCAACGTAAAAAAAAATTAAAGCTAACCTGGAAATATGGAGCGGTAAGTAAAATTGATGTTTTTAAACTGAAACCATGACTATTCAATTTGTCGCTTTAAATTCATCTTTTTCAGTGGAAAATTCAACTATTTGATAAAAAATTCATC
>CAKNYM010048841.1:35804-46321 GCA_932195095.1 Andricus curvator
TGCCATAATAGAGGAGAGTCCAGAGTTCGTAGATAAAGAAGTTGGAGGTGAAGTAGCCCGTCCTTTCAACGTAAAAAAAATTAAAGCTATCCTCGAAATGTGGAGCGGTAATTAAAATTTATGTTTTTAAAATGAAACCATGACTATTCAATTTGTCGCTCGAAATTCATATTTTTCAGTTGAAAATTCAACTATTTTGATAAAAAATTCATCTAATTGGTTGAAAATTAACCTTTTTGTCAAAATTTTATATGTTTAGGTTGAAAATTTGTTTAGGTTAAGGATTAAAATATTTTGAGGATTTCCCTTTTTTGTTAAAGTATCAATTATTGCAAAATTCAGCGAGAATTTATATTTTTTGGTTAATAATGTAACTACTGCTTACTTGGAAATTGAACTATTTAGTTGAAAATTAACTTTTTTGTTCAAAATTTTCATTTGCAGGTTAAAAATTCGTCTTTTTGGCAAAAAAATATCAGCGATTTGGTTGAAATTTTTGTTTATTTCCTGACTGAAAACTCGATTCCAGTTAAAAATGTATCTTTCTAATTGAAAATTCATCTCTTTGGTTAAAAATTTAATTACTTTTTGAAAATGAACCTTTTTATTGAAGGTTCATATTTTCGGATTGAAAATTCGTCTGTTTTGCTTAAAAATTAAACAATTTGGTTGAAATCTTTTTCTTTCTGGGCTGAGAAATCTTCTTTTGGTTGAAAATATTACTATTTTTTGAAAATTCGTCTTTTCAGTTTGAAAGTTCATTCTTTTGGCAGAAATTTCATCTCTTTTGGTGAAAATTTGCACTGTTTGGTTGAAAAGTAAACATTTTTGGTTGAAAATTCAACTACTATAATGCGTTCACTTTGAAATTCAACTATCTAGTTGAAAATTAGCTCTATTTGTTAAAAATTATATTTGTGGGTTAAGAATTAGTCTTTTTAGTTCAAAAACTCAATATTTTGCTTACCTTCGTTTATTGTTCTGAATAATAATCACTAAATTTCTCAAAATAATTTTATTCGGGAGTCTTAAAAGCGTTTAAACATTAAAACGTTTCATTTCTTTTATAGTAGTATACCATTAAACCATTTCCCTTTCAGGGTATGCGTGACACTACCCGATTCGGGTAGTGTTTGTAGGTGGATAGTTTCTTGTAGTAAATAACTACTACAAGTGTGGGCTCACCACACCCACGGTGGGCCAACAGCACGCAGTATTCTCGAATGGTCACCCATCCAAGTACTAACTGCGCCCAACGCTGCTTAACTTCAGTGATCTGACGAGAACTGGTTTTTTCAGCGTGGTATCGCCTTTGGCGATTTATAGCGATTTATAGCTGACTAAAATATGAATATAATTTCTAATTGTCAACCGCCATGTTGGATAAGTTATTTTGATCATTGTAATTTGAAATTCAGATTCAGATAAGAAATTTCGTGAACACTTAAATAGAAAGTTTCATGACTTGAACACAATTTGCTAATTTTCCACCGCCATAATGGAACCGTCACTATAATTCTTCCAATTTTGACTTCAGACTCATAATCAGAAACCTTAAAATTCTCATAATTCGAAAATTCATGATATTTGAAAAAAAAAAATAATTTTCGAAAGCTATATTAAATATAAATATAGGTTTCTAATTTCAACTTTTCTCCTTCTCAATATTTGACTTGAATGAGTATTACCGCAGCTAGAAAAACCTTTGCAATTTTGATCCAGGCTTGTCCCATTCTTCTTCTTAGAATTGTACCAGCAGGCTAAATATGGATCAGGATTGCAATTTCAATTTCATTCAAATTAAATTTCTTTTCATTGTTTGACCTGAATTAGCGTTACTAAATTTAGAAAAATGTTTGCAATTGTTATCCAGGCTTATCCCATTTTTGTCCTTAGAATGACATTAGGAGGCTAAATATGAATTCAAGTTTCCAATTTCAACTCCAGCTTTTCTCCTTCTCAATATTTGACTTGAAGTAGCATTACCGTAGCTAGAAAAGCCTTTGCAATTTTAATCCAGGCTTGTCCCATTCTTCTGCTTAGCATGGCACAAGCAGGGTAAAGATGTATGTAGATTTGCAATTTCAATTCGAACATTTCCCCTTTTCATTGTTTTACTTGAATTCGCGTTTTCAAAGCTAGAAAAATGTTTGCAATTTCAATCCAGAATCGTCCCACTCTCTTCTTTAGATTAGCACAAGAAGGGTAAAGATGAATATAGATTTATAATTTTCACTCCAGCTTTGTCCCTTCTTATTATTTGACAGGATTTAGCGTTGCCGAAGACAGAAACATCTTAGCAATTTTAATCCAGGCGATTCCCTTTCTCAATGCGTACAATTTTGACGTTTGGAGCGAATTATGAATTTTAGTTCGAAAAAGCGCTTAAAACTAGGTTAATTTATGTGAAATGATAAAAAGAAAGAATGAGGTCATAGCGGAACTCCCTATTGTTGTTTTTATGCAAGATTAACTATGACAACCGTCGAATTTAGTGTTAAACTCATCATTAAAAGTTTAGCATGGGTCGTGGCCACAAGCAATGCTTAAGCCACGCAAACGATCCATACATGTCCCATCCTTGAACAATCTGTAACCATTTTCGACCTATTCTTGATCCATGCTTGAGCAAGGCAACTTTTCTGCACGCGGGAAGTTTATAAACGTTGCTGATAAAGTTTTACTGCAAAATAACTTGCAAAAAATTCTAAACATGCTCGCAATAGTTTATTAGCGGTTTCTAAATCCTTGAATAAACAAAATTAAAGGTTGGTTGAAGAGTTCAAATATTTGTTGTTATCTATCCAATATAAATTATTTCTTTTTCGAAACAATTTGCTCTTACACTAAATTCTAAACTATTATATTTTTATTTATTGTTGGACTCAACTGTTTTTTTTTCTTTTTTGCTATTGTTGTATGGTCTTTGTCATCATTCTCTTTTTGTCACTGTTGTCGCTGTTGTCATTTTTGTGTTACATCATTTTGCCGGTTTGTCATTTTTCCATTTTGCTGTTTTGTTATTTTGTCGTTTTGTTGTTTTGTCATTATTTTCACTTTAGTTTTTTGCCGTTTCATCATTTTTCCATCTAGTTGTTTCGTTATTAATTCATTTTGTGAATTTTTTAATTTGTGATTTTCATATTTTGTTATATTTTAATTTTAATATTTTTTAATTTTGTCGTTTTTTTGTTCCAAGAAAAGATAAAGGGGCCCTTATGGCCGATTTGCAGTCAGAAAAAAATAATTTTTTGGTTCGAAATAACGTACAGCCCATAGATATTGACCGATTGGGACGCAAAAATTTTCAAAAATGAAAAGATGATTAGATTTCAATAAAAGACGTGAATTCTGATTTTTTATTCATTCCCGGAGCTCGTCATTGATATGAAAATTGTTATAAAAGATATTCCATCATGATACAATAAACAAACACATTTTTTATAAACAAGCTATTTTCCGTGAATGTGTTTTCTATAATTTTCAATAATTTTAGGTTTTTTAAGTAATAATGCAAGAAATGTGAATGGAAACAATATTATAATGGAAAAGAATTCTCTTGCGATTATTCTTGCTAATATTATAAACAAATGCATTATTCGGGCATCTGTCGACGGAAAAATTCATTTTTTTTTATGTCAGTCTTTTCAATTAGGAAGTTCGTGATAATTTTAGCAACATTCATAATAATCTCATACATTTTATAGTGTTACAACAAATTCAATCGACAAATGCATTATTCGGGCATTTCGGACAGAAAGACTCGTTTTTTTTTACATCACAGAATAATTAATAATTAGTTGAATAATTGTATGTCCTCTTTAAACATATTCATTAAACAAATCATTATTCGGGCATTTTTTTTAGTTTCTTATTATTTTCATTTCTTTAATGAGGCTGCAGCTTCAGTATCGAGTAAAATTACCTTTTTCTTCCATACTATGAATGTTGATGAAATTATCATTGACGTATCAATCAGAAGGACTGACATAAAAAAACGAATTTTCTCGTCGATAAATTCAAAAATTGTGCATATATAAACTAAATTTATCTTTAAAAAAATGAAATTAATCAACAAATTGTGAATATCACGGAAATTATCATGATGTTCCCAACTAAAAAGATGGCATTGAAAAAAAAAAAAAATTTCTGTCGACAAATGCCTGAATAATGCCTTTGTTTATTATATTTATTTTCAACAATCTTAACATTTATAGATAAATAATACGTTTTGCTGGCATTATTATAAGGTTCCTAATTAAAGAATTGACATCGAAAAGAACGAATTTTTCAGTCGGCAAATGCCTGAATAATGCATTCATTTAATAAATTAGTTTATAATATTAACAAGAGTAGTCTTATGATAAATTATCTTCAGTATAATATTATTTCCATCCCTTCCAATACAACCGAATATGTCTGAAAAGAAGTTTTAAATAGTTATTTAAATTGTTCCTCCTAGTTATTTGTTTTAATTCGCCATTCGTAATTTGAGGTTAAAGTTTCCATAAATAATTAACTTTTTTGTTATAATTTTCCTTTCAATAAAAATGTTGTTGTTGACTGAACTCAGATTGTAATAATATTGTACCTAAATGTTATAATTTCAGTACAAATGAAAATAATAATACTAACTAAATTAAAATATTAATAATTTTATTTGTTCGTGAATAAAAATGATTTAAAAAAAATTTTTCTATTTGTAATTTATTTATTTCATTTAAATATTTTCGCTGGGATACATTTTTTGAAACGTTTTTTCTCAGAATTTCAAATTTTAAAGCTCATAACTTTTTTTTTTAATATAAAAAGTCGTATTTTTTGAAATTTTTCAAAATGATGTCAGAAATTCGACTTCGAACTGAAGTCCATAATAAAAAGTAGAACCGTTAAAAATGATTTTTTTGTAAAACTTTTTTATGTGTTCTTTGATACTTAAAAAATTGGGCTACTTAACTATTTCTTTTTTATTCTGACGCGGTTCCTCGTTGATTAAATATTTTGTAAAATCGCCTAAAGTCTCTTGAATTTATTATAAAATTCAAAGTAATTTTTAATTATCTAGAGAACCGTTTGATTTATCGGGAAAGAACTGATAGTATCAAAGTCTTTAGTTGGAAAATTTGAATTTTCGAAAGAATTTTTGATGTTTAAAAGTAAAACCGTAAATTCTATCCGACAAAAAGTCAACACGATATTGTAGGTCGCGGTTTTTTCACAAATCCACTTCTTATCCAATTTTAAATTAGAGTCGTGTAACAAATAAAGTTAACAAAAATAATTCTTCAAACAATTTATTATTATTGTTAATAACATTCTCTTAGAACAATGTTAAAAAATTGATTTTTTTTTAATTTCCGCTTTTTGTCCAATTTTCAATTAGAGTGACGTAAATAATCAATTGAAGTTAACATAATAATTTGTTTACAAAATTTACTATCATTGTTGATAATATTTAATTTGAAAAATGGTTGAAAGTCGCGGTTTTTTTACAAATCCACTTTTTGTCCAATTTCCAGATTCAGTGACGTAACAATTAAAGTTTAAAAAATAATTGTTTGAACAATTTATTATAATTGTTCATAACATTCTCTTAGAATAATCTTAGAAAATTGGATTTTTCGCAAATTTACAGTTTTTGTTCAATTTTCTATTACAGTGACGTAATAATTGAAGGTAACAAACATAATTGTTCAAACAATTTATCATTATTGTTAAGAACATTCTATACGAATAATGCTAGAAAATTGAATTTTTTTTAATTTCCACTTTTTATTCAATTTTCTATTAGAGTGAGGTGAGAATAAGTTAAAGTTTAAATGATTCTTCAAACAATTAATTATTGCTTATATTCTCTTATATTCTCTTTGAGTAATGCTAGAAATTTGTAGTTTTTTCTTAAATGTTTAACTTTCTTTTGCCTTCCTAGTTCTGCACAAATAATAAATAAACATAAGAGATTACCATATTTTATACAATCTCTTTCGTTTTTGTTAATATAATTTCACGAAATACAGCGGATATTTATAAAATTGATATCTGACTTGAATTCCCTTCTTACTAGAGACGAAAGTCAGAAACAGTATTTACTGCAAGTGGTTGTAATCAATTAATTATTTGTTTGAGGTCTTTTTAATCTTTATATATTTATATTATCATCGACCAGACGTTTTTTCTCCCAGAGGGGGGGGGGGGGGGGCAAATTTTAAAGTATTTGCAATTCCAATTTTTTTTTACGCTTTGAAATAAACTTCTTGTTGTAATTCAAAACAAAACTTTTACGAGATATTTACAGGCCTAGTCTTCACACCTACTCCTGACATTGTGACGAGACAAATTAATTCAATTAAAAAATACAATTTTATTTAAAAAATGATTCTTGTTGAGGTTCACTTAATATTTGTTCATAACTAAAAAGTCAAAGCAAAACGAAAGATTTCATAAAAAAAGAAACTTTGTAGCATTACGCAAAGAGAATTTAGTTATGAACAATTATCAATTGTTTAAAGGGACATGTTTATGAACTTTATTAATTATTGACTCAATAAGTGAAAAGTGGACAAAATGATTAAGGGTTCAGAAAAAAGCGCCACTTTTCAGCACTTATCTAACAAGGAAACCTTTCGATTTTCTCTAACTTTATATATGTTGTAGGACATCAAAAACTAAGCGATAAGTGTTTTTGTTTATCTGCGGAAAAACATTTCTAAGGGTTGAAAACAACCCATAAATTTCACACCCAAAAATGAGTTTTTAAAATTTTAACGTAAACCAATCAATCATTTTCTTTCAAATCAATTGCATTGGATTTCCCTTTGAATTTCGAATATGTGCAGGGTATTGTGACGATTGAGGGATGCTACCCCTATGTTTAAGGGAGCAATAACTAATTTTTTTTTCTTCAAATTCTTCGTTGTAAAAATTGACACTTTTATTAAATCTGCGAAACAACTATACTGTTATAAAGTAAAGAGGAAATTTATGTTGATGTATTTCATCATTTTTGTGAAAAAAAATCTTTAATGGGTAAGCTACCCCTCTATTCTATTTGTTAAATTATTCACACAAAAAAAACAATTTCATTTTTTTTTTTTTTGAATGCGATGGTGAGACACCTTAGGTACGCATTTAAATATTCTAATCAAAGTGCAAAAAAGTGCAATTCGCCTTTCTAAGGGGGTAAACTATCCTTATGTTAGTTCCACTTTCAAATTTCATGCCATGCTCATTATGATTTGCAATAAATATTTAAATTGATATGCAAATATTTTTGTTACGTATTGTTCTCATGTGCCACTCGATATGTCAAAGGGGTGAATTGAACTCCTAAAAGTCACTCTTAAAATTTTTTTCAATTGTCAGCTTTAAACAGACACATAATTCAAACCAAATAACTGTCAATTAATTCTGCGTCATTGGGTAATTATGTGTAATAGTACTTCTTCTCTATTTACGAATTTTAAATTAGATTAAAATCAAATTCAAAATCCCATTTAACGTCCAATAAGAAAGTTAATGTATAGAATTCCTGAAAATAAAACAAGAATTCAACGATCAAATTTGGAAAAAAACCACAAAATGCTCCTATTGCAATTCCTGAAAACAAAAAAATTTGTTTCTTTGCACAAAAATAAAAAAGAAGAAAGAAAAATAAAAAATTTGAAAATAAAATTTTTTTTAAAGTAAAGATTTCCAGAATCAAAAGTGAATTAGAAGTATGTTTGCCACAAGATAAAATCATCGATCTTTTAAAACATCAGATTTTCCTTAATCCAAGATTTCTAAACGATGATAAAAAACATGATAACAAACTTTCTATTTTGATTGATCAACAAACTAATATTCATGAGCAAAATTTAAATTTACACAAGATTTTTGAAAAAGAAGATAAGGATCCTTGGTTTGTAAATTTGGCAAATATTCCAATTCCTGATTCAGTTACAGATATTTTCAGATAAGGTTAAGGTTTTAGTAATCATGTGATTAAAAGTAAATAGAAATAAATGATGGAAATAGTAAAAGATGTTGAATCAAGTATACACAAAATTCCAATATTAGATCAACAGAATTTTCGAAACAAGGTTTTACACTTGTCAAAGAGCTTTGTTGATAAAAATTGTTTGCACATTAGTAGTGTTCATCGTAAAATTTCTGAAGGTTTCAGGATAACAAAAGATTTCCTTAAAACCAACCCTGCTATAATTTGCATGAATGCTGATAAAGGCAATATTACTGTTTTTATGAAGAGATCAGATTACATTAGGGATATGGAGGATTTACTTTCCAATCATGATAACTTTGAATTATTGAATGAAAATCCGTTGAAACAATTAAGAAGAGACACTTTGAAGATTCTAGACAATTGGAGAATGAAAGGACTTTTGGAAAGGATATAAGATGGACTGATATAAATACCGAAGACACAGTTCTTGCAAGATGTTATGGTTTGAGAAAGATTCATAAAGATGGCTATCCTTTGAGATTGGTTATTTCAACTATTAACACTCCCACGAAATTTTTTGAACCAAACTTCAATTTGATACTTAAAGACTCAATTACAACTTCCAAATACAATATTAAAAACAGCTGGGAATTCCAAAAAATTATCATTCAAAAAACTGTTCCTGATGACCATGTCATGATTTGTTTGGATGATGTTGCAATGTTTCAAGTATACCACTTGAATTGGTTAAACAGGCAATTTTAAATAGATGGGATAATATAAAAACACGTACTCGATTATGTCAAAAAGATTTTATTGAAGGGATAGTTTTCATTATGAACTAAACTTATTTTAAATTCAATGGATCTTTTTATAGGCAAAAATTCGGTACTCCCATAGGTTCGGTCATTTCTCCGATTTGAGCAGAAATAGTTATGGAAGATCTGGAGGTCTTTGCTTTGAAGAAGCTGGATTTTTTTTTGCCCTTTTACTTTCGGTATGTTGATGACACCTTATTATGTGTTCCTCTAGCAAAGTTACAGTCAATTTTTGATGCTTTTAATAGTTTTCAATCAAAACTTCAGTTCACCCATGAAATAGAGAACAATAATAGAATCAGTTTTTTGGACGTAGAAGTAATTAAGGGTCAGGATGGTAATATTATTACCAATTAGTATAGGAAAAGTACATATTCAGGTAGAATTTTAAATTTCTTTTCGGCTCATCCTTTTCAAAACAAAATTGCAGTAATCAAAAAATTAGTTGACAGAGCTCTAGGTTTGTCCCACAGTTCATTTCACAAAGAGAATTTGAATATTATTAGGAATATCCTTTTTCTTAATCATTACCCACTAAAGTTGAATGAGCAACATATCACAATTAGAATTCAACAAATCAAAAACAAACAAAGTAACATTTTACCTACAGATAATCAGAAAGAATTGAGAGAATATAGTTCTTTCAATACTTTTTGTTCTTCCTTTTCTTGGACAAATTTCGAAAACTACTATTCATACTATTCATACTATTTTCCGTATACCATTTAACATGGATTCAATAATAACTTTTGGTGAAGTTCCTTAAGATAAATTTGAAAAAGGTGGTGTTGTTTACAAGATCACTTGCAAGATCCGTAAGATGAATTATGTGGGACAGACTGGCAGACTTCTTAATACTAGGGTGGAGAAACACAAAAGTGATGCTCGTTTAGGACGTTGTTATAAGAGTGTTCTTGCTAGACATACGAGAGGGTTTGTTGATGTTGACCATGAGTTTGACTGGGATAATGTTGAAATTTTACACAGTGAAAGTAATGAGAGACAGAGAGAATTCATGGAAATGCTTTATAATAAAAAATAAAATGAGTTGTCTATTAATTAAGAAAATTATTTGGATAAATTGAACAAAAAATATTCTAGTATGATTAATTACGTTTAGCAATAAGTTTTCATGGGTCTTGACTTTTTCTGATTTCTTGTTTGTTTATAACGGATTTATCTTTTGACCCACATTCAGTTGTCAGGTATAGAGGTGATAGCGTCGTTATTTCGTCGCTATTCCTACCTGCTCTAATTTTTTTGCCTTGATAAGGGTGCTGTGTGAGCACCGAAACGTTGGTAAGTATTGTGCATGCTTTCATATTGTGATTTGATAATAATAAAAATAAAAAAGACGAAAGAAATAAAAAAGAGAAGGAAGGAGATTTGGTTGGTTGTCTTCTCATTTTTCTTTCCTCTTTTTTATTTTTGTGCAAAGAAAATAATTTTTTTGTTTTTAGGAATTGCAATATGAGCATTTCGTGGTGTTTGTTCAAATTTGATCGTTGAATTCTTGTTTTATTTTCAGGAATTCTATACATTCTCTATTTACGTTTTTGAAATTTATTTTATTATAATGCAAAACGAGGTTTATAATAAAATGTGCCATCAATCACTTTCGAAAATGTGCTAATACAACTTTTGCGGTTATTAGTTTCGAATGATATACATTCATTATGGATGATATGTAGTACAAAAAATTTAAATTAAAAATTCAAAGATTTTTCGGGTTTCAATCGTGTGCGAAACTATGAATG
>CAKNYM010048841.1:46421-63652 GCA_932195095.1 Andricus curvator
TTTTTTTTTTTTTTTTTCGGGTTTCAATCGTGTGCGAAACTATGAATGTTGCATTCATAGTTTCGCACACGATTGAAACCCGAAAAATCTTTGAATTTTTAATTTAAATTTATTATAATGGATCATCGTGAAAGTCTTAAATCTATTATTAAAAATGATAATCTTCGCATTTTTCCAACGTTGTTTTCTGAACTGTTGAAACTACATGTTTGTTATCAGTCTGTGAAATGTAAATAACTCTTTTTTCACTCGCATGATTCTAATTGGGCAACGTGTCATGAGCGTGGCATTAGACAGCACCTCGTGATTCCACCGTGGTTCAAATAGTCATGGAATTTAGTAAAACCGCAAACAAGGTTTCCTTATAAAAGAAGAACATTTCTTCCCTCGCCATCAGTTTGATTCTGTTATTGCATGGCTTCTTACCAACATGGGTACATTAACTTATTTGATTCTTCCAATACTTTGTGCGGTTTTGCAACACGAAATCTCAGCTTCTTCACATGGTGGTGCGAGTTCGAGTGGTAAGTGAAATCATTTGAATCTGTACGTAAAAACAAGAATGCACTTTTTTTTTATTGTTTTTTATTTGTTTTGTATTTAATTGGATTTTATGCACTTGTTTTTCAAAATACTCGGACCAGGACCCTTCAAACAAAACTGGTAAAAATTTGGTATTTTGAATTTAAAAAAAATAATAATATAGTGCGAAAACGTGAAATTCACAAATAGTTATCTAGAGCCTTGAGAAAAGAAACCATATGGTGCTTGAGAGGTTTTGTTAAAAAAACATATTTGAGCCGCTTCTTATATAAATTTGATCACCAAATTTTACAGGAACATGAGTTCGAACCGTGCAATAAGTACAATCAAAAAATAAAAAGATTTTTCTTAAATTCCGAAGTTTGAGAGGTTCTGACATGACATTTTTCACGTATTCAACTGCTATTTAATAGTTTTTATGTGCCTTTATTCGAAGTGTTATAAAATTGTAGCGAAATATATGTTTACTCCCTATGAACAGTCCCGTATGGACATATCGTGATCCTAGCACAATGGGGTTATATCTCACTTTGTTCGGCGAAAATGAGTCAATGACACCAGAAGATAATCTGGTAATCTATTCCCGTAATTTTAATCTGATTCTAAAATGCAAAGTCTAAGCAGGTGAAATTCATTTTTAAAAATCTGTACAAGAAATGTGGAACAACCATATGCTATCAAGTGCTACGCAATTTCACGTTGCCAGATTAAAATCATGCAAATAAGAAAAAGATAACAATCATTCCAAGTCTAACTTTTCCTGACAAAGTGACGTCATGTTGGAATGACAATACTGCTGAGCCCAATGACACGAAGTTCTAGCTTCAATTCATCAAACCAAAGTTTTGACATACATAAGGTTAAATATTGAATTAGTGTTTTAATCATTCATACCAGGAATAAGTAAAAAACAGTTGCTTCCTATTATGAGTGAACGACTTCATGCAAAATAGGGTGGTCAAAAATGCATTGAAATTTTTTTTTGCATGCTGGAGAACAACGATACTCCTAATTAGGTTCTAAATCTGAAAACAGAAATTGCATATTTTTGTTTTTTTGAATTCTATGAATTCAAGGAATTAAGTAAATTCAAGGAAATTTCTAGGCAAAAACCTGACGTGCTAGATAAAAAATAAGGTCAGATTGTGCGCCTGGCACTTCTTTTACTGAACCTGTATAATTAATGTTCTTGGCGTCTAATTATTTACCTTTTTGGTTGAAAATTAATTTCTTTTGTAGAAAATTTAACAGTTAGGTTAAAAATCCCTTTGAAAATTCAAAATTTGGTTGAAAATTTATGTTTTCCGTTAAAAATTTATCCTCTTTGGTAGAAAATTAATCTCCTTGATTGAAATTTCATTTCTTTGATTGAAAATTTGTTTTTCCTATCAAAAATTAATTTCTGCAACTGAAAATTGAACTATTTCATTTTTTGACGAGTATGTATCTTTTTTGATAGACGTTTAATCTTTCAATTGAAAATGCATCTGTTTGGTTTAAAAATCGAACTATTTTGTTGTTTGTATCAGAATTTTGAGCGTTTTTTTTTGCTCTCGAATGCATCTAAAAAATTCAAAAAACCACCCTCGATATGCAAAGAAACAACCCCCTTGCCAAAAATAAAAGCTAAAAAAAAACAAAGTGCTCCAGAATTTTTGGCTTTTTCTGGCCTCTCGAATGCCTAATTTTTTTGCAAGAACTACCCCTACATCTGGAAAATCGAACGCCAATCTTTAGATTTGAATTTGAATTTTCAAGCAGCCCAAAAATCAGAGACTCTATTCACCGTATAAAATTCCGAGTCCCAAAAATCAGAGACTCCTTCGTTAAGGGTTGGAGCTCAAAAATCGATCTTGGTTTTTTTGTGAGGAACCTAAAAATGATAATAACTAATAATAACTCCATTCACACTGCAAAAATCTAAGAAGATTATTTTTTGACAAAGTCATATCTGCATCGTAACAAGGGGTTGTTTTCTAACTTTAAGGGTTGGAGCCCAAAATCGGTCATGGTATTTTTGAGGAGCCCAAAAACCAGAGAATCTATTCACTGCAAAAACCTAAAAAAGGTTATTTTTTGACAAAGTCATATCTGTTTGGCGTCAAGGGGTTGTTTTCAATGTAAAGGATTGGGCCCGAAAATCAAAGTTGGTATTTTTGAGGAGCCCAAAACTCAGAGACTCTATTTACACAGTAAAAGCCTGAAAAAGATGATTTTTTGACAAAGTCATATCTGCATCGTTTCAAGGGGTTATTTTTTAACGTTAAGGGTAGATAACCAAAAATCGTTGTTGGTATTTGTAAAAAGCTAAAAAATCAAAGACTATATTTACACCAAACCACAAACACCCAAAAATCGGGCTTGGTATTTTTGAGGAGCCAAATATCAGACACTCTATTTACACTGCAAAAATTAAAAAAAAAAATTTGTTGACAAAGTCATATTTGCGTCGTATCAAAGGGTTGTTTCTTATGTTAAGGGCTATGTCAGATATGACTTTTTCGAAAAATAATTACGACATTGATTTTTGGGGTCCGACCCTTCACGTTAAAAAACAACCCCTTCACACCATTTGTGAATGGACTTTGTAAATGGACTCGGATTTTTATAGGGTGCATAGTCTCTGATTTTTGGCTCCTTGAATATTCAAATTCTAATTCATAGATAGGGGTTTAAATTTTCATATGTAGTGGTGGTTTTTGCAAATAAAAATTCAAACATATGATATCTTGAAAAAGAACAACACTAATTTCTATTTTGCTTTTTCCAGGTTTGAGTTTTCACTAGGGGGATGGTTTTTTTGTAAATAGAGGTGTTTTTTTTAAATTTTGTTTAGTGAATTCAAGAGCCCAAAATAAGCCAAAAATTGTGGTGTACTTTGTTTTTCAGAGTTTGCGTGTTTACATGGGGTAGTTTTATTTCCAATCGATGTGGTTCTCGAAAATTGGTTGTTGGTGCGTTCAAGAGCCCAAAGAAACCCAAAATTCTGATACAAAGAAATTTGGGAATGTCGATTGTGAAGGTGCTAGCTTAATGGACAGTACTCAAGGAATTATAGGAATTCATGGAATTCATTGAATTCGAAGAATTCGTGGAATTCAAAGAATTTGTGAAATTGATGGAATTCGTGGAATTCATGGAATTCAAGGAATTCATGAAATTTACGGAATTCATGGAATTCATGGGATTCAAGGTATTCACAGAATGCATGGAATTTAGAGAATTCAAGGAATTCGCAGAATTCATGGAAATCACGGAATTCATTAAATTCACGAAATTCGCTGAATTCACGAAAGTCAAGGAATTCAGGAAATTCATGCAATTGAAGGAATTCAAGGATTTGAAGGAACTCTCGGCATTCATGCAACTCACGTTATTCATGATATTCAAGGAATTCGCGGAATTCATGGAATTCACGGGGTTCAAGGAATATACGTAATCCAAGAAATTCGTGGAATTCTCGTAATTCACAGAATTTATGGAATGTACGAAATTAGAAAAATGTGCGGATTTAAGGGAATCACAGGAATTCATTTAGCTCGACGAATTCACGGAATCCGCGAAATTCACAGAATTCAAAGAATTCACGAAATTCAAAAGATACAGGGAATGCAAGGAGTCCATGGAATTCATGGAATTATTGGTATTCATGGAATTCAGGGAATTCACGTGATGAATGACATTCATGGAAGTCACGGAGTTCAAGAAATTCGTGGAATTCTAGGAATTCACAGAATTCATGACATTCACGGAATTCACGATATTCGAGGAATTCACGGTATTCACGAAATTCATAGAATTCAAAGAGTTCTTCGAATTCAAGGAATTTATGGAATTCAAGGACTTCACGGAATTTAAGGAATTCACGGAATTTATGAAATTCATGGAATTCGAAGAATTCACGGAATTTATGAAATTCATGGAATTCGAAGAATTCACGAAATGCTCTAAATGAGCATATAAAACATTATGCAATATACACAGTATATACTCGTAGTAGCAATTGACACAGATCGGTTAATTAAGTCGCCACTAATGCATTTTAATGCATTTCGAAGTCTAGAGGGAAACCCCCTCAATACAAATATCCATGGTACATTTTCATAAAGTTTGTATTTAATTGTTCTAGCATTTTTCAAATCAAATACAGTATTCCTAAAAAAAATCTGTAAAATATTGTTTAGAGTGACTTAATCCAGAAAAGATACGTACTCTACACGGGAAAAAATATTTCCGATCGGATTTTGTTTATGGTTTTGTTTATACTTTTGTTTTTACACTTTTAAACATACAAAAGTTTCCGCTAAATTGAAAAAATTATTTTACTTGTATGGAGTACGGGTTTTCTTGACATTTAAAGAAATATTTATCTGCTAGATATACACATTTATGCGTGGAAGTCGCTGTTCTATCCATAAGTGTACGTTTATCTCACCATTTATTTCCTTTACAAGAATTGAAATGTATGTTAGTTTACTTTCAAAAACTCTTCAGTTTTTGCGTATGTCTCATCATTTTCGAGATCTATCAAAGTTTTCAAAACTTTATTTCTTGAAAATTTTGAAAATCTTATTACTGCATTATTTTACTTTGAGTACATTGAACTTAGTACTTTTGACTTCAAATTCGAATTTAGCGACCCAAAAATCCCCCTTAGTCAGAATCTTCTCAAGAAAGTCTGATTACTGTAAATTTTTTCAAGTTTGGGTCAGTCATTTTGAATTCGTCCATTTTTACTTCAAATTTCAATTCAGCGACTGAAAAAAAAAACCCCAGTAAGTATCATTTCCAAAAAGTACAGAACCCCTTTCTTTGGAGCGTGTCATATATGTGTAAATGAAATTTTACATTAACAGTATCAACAATATTTTAAATTGAAAAAAAGAATAAACTGTCCAGCCTCATCCCAGTACTTGTCTCGTTCCGTCTCAGGCCCGGGGCATGACGGAATAATGATAATACATTCTACTTTATATTTTTTATTCGTAATTAATTGTTCTAATGCACTTAATTCATTACAAAATTGAAGCATAAAGGATCACAGTAATTGAATAGCAACTTATACTTTAAAATTTCACTCCAGATGGCGAGTTCTTTAATGATCAGAATAATCTGTCCCATCCCGCCCCAGTCTTCCCTACTTCGAAAAAGACATTTTCCATTTCATGAATACATGTCATTCTTAGTTCACCTTATATTGTTTGAAATTTTTATTATTTTAACTTTATAGTGTACAACATCTTCATAAATTAATGCCAATTTTTTCTTGAAAAATTAGGTGCAGGTGGGATGAATAACGGGCATCGTCAATATCCATTTTATGTAAGAATGAAGAACGGATCTACTTTTGTTGGAGATATCGAACCACTCGACCATTGGGAAGTGCTCCCATGGCTGAGGCATCTTGATCAACCTTTTCGAATGGAATGGGCTTTACTACGATTGCAATTGAACCATCAGTGTCATCAGTATGAGGTCGTTCTCCGCCCTGACAAACCACGTGCTGAGGATGCTGTTGTTACTCTACCTATTCCAGACCACGCGGAGATAACCATAGGAGACCATACTTATACAGCTGAAGGATTTAGGCCGTACCATACAGAACTTTATGCCCATAGTTCCGGAACTAAAGAAGATCCAGCAAGCGGCAATTATCCGCCAGCAAATCGCCTATATGTATATGTTCCACAGCTCTACGTCTATAGCGCACGCCTCGATTAAGGATTGTAATCAAGCGATATCGGCAGACGAGCAGATTCATAAACTGGAATATCCCAGGTACATCCCAGGATATCCTAAGCGAATTGAGAAAGATATCTAACCGGGCGGAAAGTTTGACATTCCTGAGACATTTCGCATATATCCTACTATGGTGTTCTAATTTTATAATGCCAAGGACCTCCTCAATATATCCTAATTAAAAAATTTAATATGTTCCTGCAAAATATAGCTATATCGTAATCTGTAAATTACCATATGTATGGAAAATTGCATAAGTAAATAAATTGATCATATTAAAATATCAAAGTTTTTTCTTCCGGCGAGTTTGTACAAAGCATGGCATTTGGAATTAGAGAATAGACGTACATTTCGATCTCTTATCGTTCAAGACAGTTCAAGAAATTAATATAAAAATTAAATTATCAAGTTTATGAACGTTGCTAAAATAAAGTTTTTCTGCGAAATAACTTGCAAAAAATTCTAAACATGCTCGCATTTGATTATCAGCGGTTTCTAAATCCCTGAATAAACAAACTTAAAGTTTGGTTGAAGAATTCAAATATTTTTTGTTATCTATCCAACAGAAATTATTCCTCTTTCGAAACAATTTACTCTTACACTAAATTCTAAACTATTATATTTTTATTTATTGTTGGATTAAACTGTTTTTTTTCTCACTTTTGCTGTTCATGTGTGGTCGTTGTCATCATTATCTTTTTGCCGTTGTTGTCGCTGTTGTCATTTTGTCATTTTTTTGTTACATCATTTTGCTGGTTTGTCATTCTTCCATTTTGTTGTTTTGTTATTTGGTCGTTTTGTTGTTTTGTTATTTTTTCTCTATGGTATTTTGCCGTTTCATCGTTTTTCCATCTAGTTATTTTGTTATTTTTTCTTCTTGTAATTTTTTTATTTTGTCCATTTTTTAAGTGTTGATTTTCATATTTTGTTATATTTTAATTTTAATATTTTTTCATTTTGTCATTTTTAAATTGTGTCGTTTCTTTGCTTCAAGAACAGATAAAGGGGCCCTTGTGGCCGATTTTCAGTGAGAAAAAAATAAATTTTTTGGTTCGAAATAACGTACAGCCCATAGATATTGACCGATTGGGACGCAAAAATTTTCAAAAATAAAAAGATAATTAAATTTCAATAAAAGATGTCGAGTCTGATTTTTTCATTTATTCCCGGTGCTCGTCATTAATAGAAAAATTGGTATAATCGCCTACTTTTTATAGACTCAAATTATATAAAGATATTCCACCATGATACAATAAACAAAAACATTTTTTATAAAAAAGTTATTTTCCGTAAATGTGTTTTCTATAATTTTCAATAATTTTAGTTTTTTTAAGTTATAATGCAAGAAATGTGAATGGAAACAATATTATAATGGAAAAAAATTCTCTTGAGATTATTCTTGTTAATATTATAAACAAATTCAATGAAGAAATGCATTATTCGGGCATTTTTCGACGAAAACACTCGTTTTTTTACATGTCAGTCCTTTTAAATGGGAAGTTTACGATAATTTCAAAATATTTCATAATTAGTTAAATAATTGTATGCCCTCTCCGAACATATTTATTGAAAAAATGCATTATTCGGCATTTCTTTCGTCAAAAAAAAGACGAAGTTTCATCTAGAGGGATCTTCCAAAAAATTAAAAATTAAAACTTAAAATAGAATAAATGAATTTGCACATTCAAAAATGGGTTTTTAACGAAATAAAGTGATTTTTTAACAAAATAAATTAATTTTCAAGAAAGGGAATAAATTTATAACGAAAAAAAAATATTTCTAACTAAGAAACTTAATTTTCTCCCAAAAAGAGGAATTTTTATTTATACGCATGAATTTTCAATGAAACAGTTGAATTAAAAAAACGAATTTGAAAAAAAGTTATGTTCTCAACGGAAGAAATCAATCTTGAATTAAAAACATAAATTTTCAAACAAGCATATTAATTTTCTACGAAAAAGGACTCATTTTTAATAAAATGCATGAATTTTGAACAAAAAAGTTCAAATTAGAATTAAAATGATTCAAATTAAGTTAATTTATTTATTAATTAAAATTACAATTGAGAATGAGGAATATTCAACCAATAAAGACGAATTTTGAAGAAATGAAATGCATTTTCATCAGAAAAATATAAATTTTTAATTAAAAGTAAAATAGTTATATTTCAAGTTAAGAGAAATAAGTTTCAACTAAATAAAATTAATTTTCAATATAATTTTTAAATATTTAGCCGAGAAAATGAATTTTGAAGCGAACAAAAAAATGAATTGAAAGAAATGGTTAAATTTTCAATTAAAACATAAATCATAAGTAATTAAAAAAAAAAAAAAATTAAAAATTAAAAAAAGCAGAATTCTCAACCAAAACAGATTAATTTTCTACGAAACAGCTGAATTTTTGAACTGCAATTTTGAATTTTCAACAAAATCCCTGGTGGAAAAAATTTTTGTAAGAAAATGCAAAATTTTTACAACTGTAGTTTCTTGTTGAAACATGTACTTTTTTCTAAAAAAATGAACAAAATTTAACAAGAAAATACAGTTAAATACAAATAGCTAATTTTTTTTTTGTATTTTCTTGTGGAAAAGTAAAAAAATTAACAATAAAGTACACTTTGTTGTAAAAATCTGCAAGGTAATTTTTTACATTACAGAAAACTACAGAATTTTACTTTTTTTTTTTAATTTGGGTGTGGGACGTCATTAGAAGACTTTTTGTTTTATGTAAATTATTGTAGAAAGTTACAAATCTTTACAAAAAAATACAAGATTTCACAATAGTTGAAATATTGGGAAACTGTACCTAAAATTATGTTGTATATACTGGTAGTTTATTGTAAAAATGTACAAATTTTAACAAAAAAATATAATTATAAATTAAATTATTATTATAATTTAAATATTAAAAGCTAGAAAATTTTAAACTGAATTATTTGAAACAGAAAGTCTTGAATCGTTAATATTTCAGAGTTTTAAATTAAAACTTTTGATTTTACAATTTGACTTGTTTTATTTAACGAAAAAAAAAACTAGATTTAGATTTTTTAAATTTCGAAACAAAATTTGGAATCCTTTTAAGGATCTTTAAAGGTTTCAATTAAATAAAAAAAAATTCTTAAGTTTGCTGGGAAAATTTTAAACGATTTTTTATTATGAAAAAATGATTTTAAGAGAACATTTAAAAAGATTTAACATTGTTTTTGAGTGATTAATGACAATTGAACAATTATTAATTTCGAAGTTAATCGATTAAGATTGAAATATATTTCGAAGTTTTGAAAAGATTTCAAAATAATTTAAAACGTGAAAAGATTTCAAAACATTTGAAACACAAAGTAGATTTCTGAAGATTTTAAACACAGAATTAATGAGCTTTCAAGTATTTTGAGAGGTTTCAAATGAATAAAAAATTTGTATCAAAATGCCTAGTTGAAAAATTAATTCGAAATGAACATTCAATAAGGTTTCCAAAAGTTTGAAAAAGAATCTGGATCATTTTAAAGTAATTTTTTTTACTGTTGCAGGATTTTCATAAAATTGTAGGACAAATTCGAGTTCCAAGATAATAAAACTATTATTAAATTTCTGGAAAATTTGTTAATGGTTTTTATAAACAAATTTTTCAGAGAGTATTCAAAAATATTTCAAAACAAATAATGCATAAATTCATGTTTCTGTACTTCTGTACTTCTTTGTTACAATTTTTCTACAACGGATAGTTGAATTTTCAACCGAAAGGAATTACTTTTTAGCAAAATATACCAATTTTCAACCAACTAATAAAATTTGTGACCACACATTTTCTTTTCTAATAATTATTTTCTATTTTTTGGTTAAAATATCTACTATTACATTATTCCTGGAAAATTAATCTTTTTTCTTTGAAAATTGAACTACCTGGTTGTGGTTTGAAGTACTTTGTTAAAAAATCCTTTTTCTATTGTAAATCCATATTTTCGGTTTGAAAATTTAACTGTTTCACAGGAAATTTGTCTTTTTCTTGAATGTTCAACAATCTGGATGAACTTTTTTTTCATTCTTGACCGAAAAATCTTAATTTCTAGAAAATTCTTATTTTGATTGGAAAATTCATTATTTTAGTTGAAAATTCATCTATTCAGTTAAAAATTGGACTATTTTGTTGAAAAACTAGGTTTTCTTTCATTGAAAATTAATTTTTTTACAAGGTCGAAAAAGAACAACTTTTTGACTGCAAATAAAAATTGAACAATTGAAAAAGAACTGAACACAGTAATTGAAATTGAAAGATTCGAACTCTTGAAGATGAAAATTTTTCCACTTGAAGTTATGAAAACTGAACCGCCAATTGAGACACTCATAGTGAAATACATACTTTAGAAATTTTAAATTAAAGCTCGAAAAAATGTTAATCCAAACGCTTAATTTAATCAAGAGCCGTTAAACTGCAAGATTTTAACATTCATACATTGAAGAGTTAAAAGGTTAAAAAAAAAGAGAAATCCACGCGACCACTTTCAATGCTATGAATTGGAGAATGAATAAAAAATTTTCAAAATTATATCATTTAAAGCAATTTTAAGCCAGAAACATTAATGTTTACATTAAACTTCGTTTTTGAACCTTTTTAAATATTGTCTTGAAAATTAAAAAAAAAAAATCATTTAAAAATTTTTCAGGAATCTACTAATAATTTTATTATCATGGAACTCGATTTTTATCTACGATTTTTTGAAAATCCTGCAAAAGTGAAAACATTACCTTAAAATCATTGAGATTCTTTTTGAAAATTTTGGAAATCCGATCAAAAATTATTTTGAAATTAATTTTTTAAAACAAAAATTGTTATTTTTTCTAAGAATTTTGATAGAAATTTTGTATTCAATCAAAACCTTTCAAAATGCTTAAAACCCTTATGAATGTTGTGTCTGAAATCTTCAAAAATCTACATTGTCTTTTAAAGCGTTTGAAATCTTTTCACGTTTGAAATTATTTTGGGAGCAATTCTTTTCATTTTCTTAAAACCTTCAAAGATCCTTAAAAAGCTTCAAAATTTTATTTCGAAATCTTCAAAAATCTAGTTTTTTATTTTTCGAAATCTTTTCCTGGTTTGAAATTTATATTAAGTTTGGATCTTCTCAAAACTTGGAAATATCTTCTAGACTATCTTATAATTCGGGAATTTTCTAATTCGCGAAGTTCATTACATATTCGAAAATTTCATTATTCGAGAAATTCCCAATTCGGGAATTTTACTGTGCCATGAATTTTATTTTTTAACATTTTTCAGTCGTCCCAAAATTTTCTTCCAAAAATATATTCTTTCAATAATTGTTATTGAAGATTCGAGCAATAATTTTAGAAACTTTAAACATTACAATTTTTCTTGATAAAAATATTTGATTATTGTATTTTTAATCAATAAATAATATTCATGAAAAATTTTTTTGATTTGTCCAAATTCGGGAATTTTATAATTGGGGAATTTTCCAATTTGGATATTCTTGAATTCGGCAATTTTATGTCGGGAATTTTCCTATTCGGGAATTCAATTATTCGGGGATTTTCTAATTCAGGAATTTTACAGTCTCGAGAGTTTTTCAATCTTCCCGATTTTTCACCATAAGTGTATTTGGATATTATTTTTCATTTCGAGAAAGCTATTTAATTAAATAATAAAATCATTACACATTTCTTATGGATTTTATAATTTAATTAAATAGTTTTTAGAAAATAAAGAATAATGTCCAAATACACTTATGGTGAAAAACCATTTTTTTCTGAGATTTGAAAAAATTAGGTTTTGTCCCAATGCAATTGGTATTATGGTTTATCCCTCAGCTTGCAGACATCTTTGATTTCCCAACCTGAAATACCTGATAGAATATACTTAAATTTCCATCAATATTATCTTAATATAAAATGATATCTACCGTACAAAATTAAGATTTTCAATTTACATTCCATATTTTTAATAAATATTTATTTAATAACTTTTTAAAATAAAATTTTACGATTCAGGGTGCCCTCATACGTAGCAAAACTTCTGAGTTCAAACAATTATTTTTCTGAATTTTCGAAAAATGAAGAAAAATTTTCTCCTGATTTTTCTGTTTGAAAATTAACTTGTGAAATAATAAAAATATGAAGTATGAAATAAGGTTGATAGGAGTTGTAGTTGTTCAGAAATCATCTTTAGCTTCAAAATTTTACTTCGTAAAAAGGCTTTTATATTAAACTGCGACTTTTTCGAATGTTGCCGAGTGCTTTATTGACAGTCATGAAAAATATATAACCATTCGTCCGCGATTTTTCAACAACAGTTACAATTATTTTTAAAATGAAATTTTTTTTTTCTTGACAAATTATTCCGAGACAGTTTGAAAACACGGAATTATCTCAGTTTCGTGTAAAGTTTATTCGACAAGGTTAATTTTTGTTGCAGCGAATCTTTCAACGGAAATCGATGTAAAGTTTATCTTCTGTTTGTTCTGTGATGTCTACTTGGATTCTATGTTATGTTTCTCGAACTGACAAAATTATGTTTTTTATTTCAAATTGGTGGAGACCTCAGTTTCATTGATTTATTAGTAATATTTTTCCTCGTATTTTAATCTGTATCGTTATCATATTTTTTCTTTGTAAGATATAAAGATGTAAAGTCGAAAAAATGTATTAATAGACCTCATATTAAAAATGTCAGCAAAAACTAAGAAGTATGTTGCCATTATTTTCAATTCTTTAGGGAGGACAAAAAATAACAGAAATTTTTCGTTTCGGGTAGGAAAATCTAAAATAATGGTCTTTATCCATTTATGATTCTCTCATTTTTTACAGTTTTTTTTTCGGTGAAAGGAGAAGCGATTCTAATATTGCATATTATTTAAAAAGTAATTTTAATTTTTTCAATATTTATTAAATAAATGAATTTATTAAATATGAAATTTCTCAGCAGATACAATTTGAGCTTGATAGTATAGAAAATATTAATTTTCGTCTTAAGAAGTATTAAAATTGTTTGTCTTCTTTTACGTTCACGACGAGTGAAAGAGAAAAAACAAAGATTGTGTGATTGCGGAACAAATATTTACGTACCCGGAAGACGATTTTTTAACAAATAAGGATTTTTTAGTCATGAAAAAAGAAGATCACCCAAATTGTTGAACCTTTGAGCCAAAAAAATAATTTTCAACAAAACAGTTGAATTTTCAAAAAAAAGGTAAACCTTAATTTAAAAAGCCTGTTTCAGCAAAGTAGTTCAACTTTTACCCATGCAGTTGAATTTTCAATGAAGAAAGATCAGTTTTCAACAAAATAGTTAAAATTTCAACCAAAGACATGAATTTTCAACTAAGAATGTAAATCTTGAACAAACAAATGATTTGTTCACAAAGAAAATTGCTTTAAAAAAAAAGTTTCTCAAATAGAATAAACGAATTTTCGAAAAAAATGGTTGAATATTTATTTAAAAAAGATTTTAGTTGGCGTTTTTAAACCAAAATATGAATTTTAAACCAGAAGTAAATTTTCTACAAAAAAGTTGAATTTTCAACCCAAAAGATGTATTTTTATCCGAGAAAGATGCGATTTCGACAAAAAAGATGACTTTTAAAATGGAAAAGAGGAATTTTTAAAGAAATAGTTGAATTTTTATCCCAAAAGATTTCAGTTTCACTTATAAACATAAAAATATGAGCTTTAAATAAGAAGTAATTTTACTACGAAAATAGTTGAATTTTCAACCCAAAAAGACGAGTTTTCGACAAAACAGGTAAATTTTCAAGCAGAAAGAATGAATTTTTAAGAAAATTGTTGAAGTTTGAACAAATAATGAAATTCACAACTAAAAGGATAATCTTCAGGAAGAAGCAACTGCAAAAAAAATAAATATACATACAAGGCAAATAAATTACAAACAAGAATATTATGTCAGGGTTACCACATAACTTCATTTGGAAAATTCCCTAATTTTTTCCTGAGCATTAACATTCAAAGACAAGGATCGTAAACATGTAGCAATTTTAACCTACAATTTTTTATAAACGGAATAAAACAATTTCAAATTGAAATTGAAAAATTATAAATTTGTTTTCCTTGAGAGTTATTTAAAATCATGGAAATTCCCTGACTTTTGCCAGATTTTCTCTAAATCCCTGACTTTTACCTCATCCGAGACCTGATCATAAAAATCCTCAAACTTTTTATAAAATTTTTGTTGGCTAGGTTCGTTTTTCACTCACCACTTCTTTGGCACGTAAAGTTCAATTAATTTTAAATTTCTGTACAGTTACTGCGAGTTATTTGTTTAATTTGCGAAAATACAAAAATTACGTACATGAATTAAGGACCCCCCCCCCGGGCGGTAAGATTGGGTATTAAAAAATATATCCCCCCCCCCCTCTGGGCTATTACGTATAATTTAAGTAGGGTCGCTAAGAGAAGCTTTCCCATTAATAACAAAATGCGATGCGTATAAAATTTTACTCCAGCTTCCTAAGGTCTGAGAATAAATATATTTCCAAAAAATAGCCATCCCCCACTTTTCATTAATACAATTTTCTCTGCATAATTTTCTAGTTCCAAAAGAGTTCTAGAGTTCTACAAAAATGCAATTCAAAAAAATCAAAAACATGAAAGTTAAAAAATTTTGATGGTTTAAAAATTTTGAAAAATAGTTTTTCAACATTTTTAGGTATTTTAACCCCCCCCCCCCCCCAATGCCCAGAAGATTTCCACACAAAATCTTAAAATACTTTGAAATCAACACTATATCCAAAAAAATGCGATACTTTGAAGAAACATAGAAATTTTTGAATTGAAAAATTTGGATAATAATGTTATGCTCTCGGTTACATCCTGATTTTCTCGGAACAGAATAACTATTTTGAATCTTTTTTACTCTTATTAAGCATTCTTATATCTCGAATGAAAAAAGTAGTTCAAGTGCATGACATTGGAATCATGAAAAACAGGCGTCAAAAAACACGTGCGACATCTTATCTTGTGCATTGCGTAAAACTGTATGATTTTTTTAATTAGTTCAAAAATATTTATAGCTGTCACGGAAAAGAAATTTTTTTTTTATTAAAAAAAAACATTAATACATTTGAAGGATTATAGAAAATTGAAGTATATGAATTATTATTTTTAAAGTTGACAACATTAGCGCTAAAGAAGGAAAAGCATATCAATCGAGTCTGATCAAAAACTGCTGTTTCATACGGGTTATCTCATAATTTCCGTTCCGAGAAATAACTTCGAATTGAAAAAAAATTATTTTGAACTGAATAAAATTCTTCATTGGAATGAAAAACACTTCTTTAAACAAAAAACGGTTCTTTGAATAAAAAAAAATGTGTTAGAATTAAAGAAACTTCTCTTTCACTTAGAGTCCATGAATATTTTTCTTTGATCCAGAGAAATTTTCTTGAAATGAAAGAATTTTTTTTCTGAGTGTATTCAGTATTACTTCAGTTATCACTTTTTTATAAGACACCTAGTTTTTGTTTTATTCGTAAAAAACTTTAAGAATAAAAAAATTCTATTTTTGGACAAACGACACCATCTACGAAAGATAATACTAAAACAAAAGTTATTTACACAAAAAAGAGCTACAAATTTGTTATCGATCATTTTTTGATGAGATGCGTAGTTTTTGTTTTATTCGTAAAAAAGAACATTGAAAATAAAAAAAATTATAATATTTGACAAACGATACAAGCTATAAAAAAATAAATGGACAAAATTTGCTCTTCCACAAAAGAGGAAGAAATCATCTGAATTTGTCATCAATAATTTTTTGATAGGACGAGTAGATTTTCTTTTAATCGTTAAAAATATGATTAAAAAAAATTAATTTTGGAAAAACTAGACAAGAGACGAAAGGAAAGAAAAGACAAAATTTGTTCTACTAAAAAATATCTACGAGTTTTTTATGAACTAATGTTGAAAAAATATATTAATAATGAACGAATCAACTTTTTGGGTAAAGAACCCAAGCTACAATGACATTTTATTTAACAAAATTTTTCGCCTAAATTATATCTACGAATTTGCTCAGAAGAAACTTTCTATCATTACTCAAAGATAATTTAATTATAAACAATTATCAATTGTTTAAAAGGACATGTTCAATAACTTGCATTAATTATTAAATCACTAAGAGAAAAGTGGACAAAAAGTTTGTGGGTTCAGAAATAACCGCAACTTTTCAGCACTTATATAAGAGAAGATGGTTATAAACGAAAATAAATTATTTAAACAGCTATTTTTGTTAACTTGCATTATTTATTACTTCACTAAGTAAAAAGTGGGTAACGAGTTACAAATTTCAAAAGAAACCGCAGCTATCTAGTATTAATAAAGAAGAAGATAGTTATAAATAATGATAATTTGTTTAAATAATTATTTTTGCTAAATTCAATTAACGATTGACTCACTCTAAGTGAAGGGTAGACAAATAGTTGAAATTAAAAAAAAAAACGCAACTTTCTAACATTATTCAAATGGAAAATTATTAACAATAGTAAATTATTGATACAATTTATATGGTTAACATTAATTAATTATTTACCTCGCTCTCATTGAAAATTAGACCGTAAGTTGAAAATTTCTGCAAAAACTGGAATTTCCTAGCATTATTCTAAGTGAATATTATTAACAATAATAATTAATTGCATAAAAAATTATTTTTTTTAACAATAATTAAGTATTTCTTTCTAGGAATTCATGTAATTTACGGAATTTATGTAATTCAAGGAATTTAGGTAATTCACGGAATTTAAGGAGTTCATGGAATTCACGGAATTCATGGAATATAAGGAATTCAGGGAATTCATGAAATTCATGCAATTCATGGAATTCACGAAATTCAAGGAATTTATGGAACTCATGGATTTCACAGAATTCAAGGAATTCACGAAATTTAAGAAATACATGGCATTTATGGAATTCAAGGAATTTATGGAA
>CAKNYM010048841.1:84669-103688 GCA_932195095.1 Andricus curvator
AATTTTCGAAAAGAATTAACATTCTGAATTGGAAGAGGGAATTTTTTACTAAAAATGTAACTATATCATGTTTGTTTGAACATTAATCTTCTTCAGTTTAAAATTCAATTACATATATGTTTGAAAATATATGTATTTTGTTGAAACTTTTGTGTGTCTTTTGTGGTAGAACATTAATCTTCTTGGGGACTAATTCATCTTTTTGGTTAAAAATTAAACTATTAGCTGAAAATTCCATTAGAAATTAAAGTATTTGGTTGAAAATTCATTTATTTTGTTAAAGATTATCCTTTATGGTTGGAAAATTATTTTTTTCATTGAAAATGAATTTTTCCTTGGTTGAATATTAGTGTTTTTATTGAAAATCAATTTTTTAAACTAAAAATATAACTTAATTTTTCGTCGAATTTTTTTTTTAAAAGACATTCCATCTTTTTAGTATAAAATTAATTTGTTTGGTTGAAAATTTAAATATTTCGCTGTGAATATATTTTATTTGTTTAAAAATTCATTTCTCTATCTAAAAATTAAACTATTCTATTTTTTGTTGAAAATTGATCTTTTTCAACCAAATATTCATCTATTTTGTTGAAAATTTGTCTTTTTTTGGTAGAAAATTAACATTTTTGGTTAAAAATTACATTTAAAATAAAACATTTGTTTGAAAATTCATGTATTTTGTTGAAAATTATTCTTTTTTGATAGAAAATATGTTTTTTTAAATTAAAAATAATTTTTTTTAAACTAAAAATTTAACTATTCCAATTTTCGTCGAAAATTGTTTTATAAACATTCAATCTTTTTGGTTGAAAATTTATCTGTTTGTTTAAAAATTGAACTATTTTGTTATAAATTAATTTTTCTTGCTTAAAAAACTTATTTCTTTAACTTAAAATCAAACTATTCTATTTTTGTCAAAAATTGATCTTTTTTTTGTGGTAGCAAAATAAATTTTTTGGTTAAAAATGCAAATATTAGGTTTAAAATTCTATTCATAATTGAAATATTTGGTTGAAAATTCATATATTTTGTTAAAAATTATTCTTCTTTGGCTTAAATTTCATCCTTTTCGTTGTTTTTTTTTTATAAAAATTTTATCTGTTTGGATGAAGATTTAACTATTATATTGAAAATTTATTTTTTTGATTGAAAATGCAGAATTTTAGTTATAAGTTTATTCCTTAAGTTACAAATTTAACACATATGGTTAGATTTTTTTTTCTTTTTTTTTTAACATGAATTTTTTAAATTAAAAATGTATTTATTTTTGCTAGAAAGCTAATCTTCTTCAGTTAAAAATTCACTTATTTTGTTGAAAACTCGTCTTTTTAAGTCGAAAATTCAATTATTAATATTATCAATATTATTATTTCTTGGTTTAATTTAACTGTTTTTTTCTTTTTCTTGAATGAAAATTAATTATTCTTACTGAAAAATACTTAAAATTACTGAAAACGTAAATTAAAAAAATCATAGAGCTTTACACAATGCACAAGATAAGACGTCGCACGTCTTTTTTGACGCCTGCTTTTCATGATTCCAATGTCATGCACTTGAACTACTTTTTTGATTCAAGATGTAAGATTGCTCAATGAGAGTAAAAAAGGTCTGAATAAAAAAATGACCGTGAAAAAATTAATTTTCATGGAAGTAAAACCTAGTTTTTCAACAAAATGGTCCAATTTTCAACTAAATTGATGAATTTTCTAACCAAAATAAGAATTTTCTACAAATTAATTTTTTTTCAGTCAAGAATGAAAAAAAAAATTTATCCAAATTCTTGAACATTCAATAAAGAGACAAATTCTCTGTGAAACAGTTGAATTTTCTTACCGAAAATATGGATTTACAATAAAAAAAGGATTTTTTAACAAAGTGCTTCAAACTTCAAGCAAGTAGTTCAATTTTCGAAGAAAAAAGATTAATTTTCAATAAATAATGTAATACTAGATATTTTAACTGAAAAATAGAAAATAATTATTAGAAAAGTTTGGTTTTGACATATTTTTAAATATTCTCTGAAAAAATTGTTGATAAAAATAATTTAAAAATTTTCCAGGAATCTAATAATAGTTTTATTATCTTAGAACTTGAATTTTTCCTACAATTTTATAAAAATCATGCAAAAGTAAAAAAATTACTTTAAAATGATTCAGATTCTTTTTTGAAACTTTTGGAAATCTTATTAAATGTTCATTTTGAATTAATTCTTTAAAAAAATATGATTTTTAGTTTTTCTAGTAATTTTGATACACATTTTTTATTCAATTGAAACCTTTCAAAATGCTTCAAAAGCTCATTAATTTTGTGTTCAACATCTTCACAAATCTACTTTGTGTTTTAAATGTTTTGAGATCTTTTCACGTTTCAAATTATTTTGAAATCTTTTCAAAACTTCAAAATATATTTTAAACTTAATCGATTAACTTCAAAATTAATAATTGTTTAATTGTCATTTAACACTAAAAAAAAAAAAATCAATTATTTGGTTTGAGATTCAGGCAGTTTAATAAAAATGCATCTTTTTCGGGGAAAATTAATCTTTCTGGTTTCAACTCAATCTTTTTACTTGAAAATTCATTTTCTCAGTTAAAAATTCAACTATTATATTAGAAATTAATTTTATTAAGTTGAAAATTATTTCTCTTAACTTGAAATATAACCATTTTACTTTCAATTAGAAATTTATATTTTTTAGATGAAAATTCATGTAATTTCTTGAAAATTCATTCCTCAATCTAATTTGTAATTTTAATTAATATATTAGTTAGTTTAATTTTGATCAATTTGATTCTAATTTGAACTTTCTTGTTTAAAAGTCATGCATTTTATTAAAAATTAGTCCTTTTTGTAGAAAATTAATATGCTTGGTTGAAAATTTATCTTTTTAATTCAAGATTGATTTCTTGAGTGGACAAGTTAACTTTTTTTTCAAATTAGTTTTTTCAATCCAACTGTTTCGTTGAAAATTCATGAGTATGAATAAAAATTCCTGTTTTTGGAAAAAATGAAGTTTTCATACTTAAAAATTTATGTTTTTTTGTCATAAATTTATTTCCAACGGCGATACCACGCTGGAAACACCAGTTCTCGTAAGATCACTGAAGTTAAGCATTGTTGGGCGCGGTTAGTACTTGGATGGGTAACCGTTCAGGAATACCTGCGTGCTGTTGGCCCGTCGTGGGTGTCGAACTGCTAATCAATGTATGTATGTATGTATAAATTTATTTCTTTTCTTAAAAAAAATATTTTGTTGAAAATTGACTTTATTTCGTTAAAACCCCATTTTTTAAGGTGAAAATTCATTTATGCTATTTTAAGTTAACATTTTTAATTTTTTGGAAGAAAAGTAATCTTTTTAGTAGAAACTTCATCTTTTTTTTTGAGAATGTTTCTTTTTTCCTTATGGTCCAGAATATTAGTTGAATTTTATTTTTCAGAATTAATTCTTTGAATTTAAATATAAATATTCCATTTTTAATTGGAAATTTATATTTTTAGTCAGAAAATGTATGTGTTTTGTCAGAAATTCGTCCTTTTGGTACAAACTTAATCTTGTGGGTAGAAAATTGATCTTTTTTACCGAAAATCCAACTATTTTGTAAAATAATCATCTTTTTTGGTTAAAAATTAATCTTCGGGGCTGAAAATTTATATTTTGCTTCAAAAATGCAGGTATTTTAATGAAAATTCATCTTCTTTGGGAGAGAATGAATTTCTTGAATGAACATTCATCTTTTTTGTTAAAAAATTAATTTCTTTGTTTGATAATTTATCTAGTTTGTTGAAAAGTCATTTTATTTCGATGCAAAATAAAATTCTATTTGATGTTGACAACTTCCACATATTTTTGGTAGAAAAGTAATCTGATTAGTTGAAACTTCATCTTTTTGGTGCAAATTTTTTTTTTTTTTTGGTTCAAAATAATTTTTTGAATTTAGAGTATATATAATTAAAAGAAAGGGTTAAACAACCACCGCAGGATCCCACTTGGAGCAACGGCCATATAAAGATTCAATTACTTGGTTAAAAAATTATTGTCATTTGTTAAACATTGATATTTTTGGGTAGGAAAGTAAGCTTCCGGGCTGAAAATTTATCTTTTGGTTAAAAATTGATTCTTGTAAAATTCTTTGAAACCACAATACATTTTTTTAAATCTTTAAAAATTATTGAAATCATTGGAAATTCCTTAAGACTTTTAAAAATTCTGATGATTTTTAGGAATCCCTCAAAATACCCTGAAAAATGTAGATTTTTGAAGATTTTGAAACAAAATGTTAATGTTTTTTAAAGGATTTTGAAATAAAATGTTGAAGTTTCTTGAGTATTTGGAAAAAATAATTTACAGGGAATATTTAAAAATATTTCCAATATTAATAAATATATAAAATAAATATTAATAAATAAATAAATAAAATATCAATATTTCCATTATAAAAATTTTTATGTATGAATGAGAATTAAACAGAAATTCAATCAGTAATTAATATTTATTCGAAACCACTGAAAATATGATGTACTTTCTAATTTAAACTCGAATTTAAAAAGTGTTTAGTTACAAAAAATTTTAATTGTTCAAGTCTTTAATGTTTCTATTTTAAAACTGCTTCAAATGATATAATTTAGAAAATTTATTGATTCATTGTTCAATTTACGGCTTTGAAAACGATAACGTGGATTTATATTTTTTTAACTGAATTTCTCTGAAAAAATCAATCAATAAAAAAAAAAGCAATCTTTGAACTGTACAATTTATAAAAGTTAAACAAATGTTATTTTGCAGTATAAATGCAGTTAATTAAATTTTTTTTTAATTAAAAAGTATTAATAGCTTTCATTTTATACGTTTAAATAAAAAAATTTAATTTCAATTAAAAAAGTTTATAATTCAAGAGTTTTTAAATTTTATTGACCGTACAAACGAGAACGGGGAAGTAAATATTATCAGTTTGTTTTTAAGTTATATAAATGTAATTTTTCTAAGATTCTTGAGAAGGTTCAAAACGATTTTTGAAGATTTCATATATATTGAGAAACAAACTAGAAAATTTTGATGAAATTTTTTTTTATTACAGGATTTTACAAAATTTTTGGAAAAAATCGGGTCCGCTTAAAGGATATTTAGGACTTTTAAAAGTTTGAAAGAAACGTAAAACTATTTTATAAATTTTCAGAAACCTTTTCAGATTTTCAAATATTTTTAATCTCTTCAAAACTTCTAAAATTCCTAATTATATTTTAAACTGACTTAAATTTTTCTTACAATTTGAAAAAATCTTCCAAAATAAAAAAAAATTGCCTTAAAATCTTCCATATTTTTTTCGACATTTTCTTTGTATAGTTTTGAAACCTTTCACAATTTTAAAAAGCTTCTAATTTTTTCAAAATCTTCCTAAATCTACATTTTGTTGAAAAATTTAAAAAATCTTTTCAAACTTAAAATTACTTTTAAGGCTTTTTAAAACTTGTGCACATCCTAAATATTTTTTTAAATGATTCGATTCGTTTTTTAAATTTTGCAAAATTAAACAAATTGCCTTAAAATATTCCAGATGCTTTTTTGACGATTTTGGAAATTTTTAAAAATCTTTAAAAATCTTTTAATATAATTCTCTGAAAATTAATTTTTGAAAATAAAAATCATTTGAAATTTTGCTAACAATCTTAAGAAATTTTTTTATTCTCTTAAAAGCTTTCCAAATTCTCAAGATGTGAATTATTTTCTAATCTTTTCAAAACTTCTGAATATCTGTTGAAACAATTTGTTTTTCCTAAAATTTGTTAAAATTCTGCACAATTAAAAATATTATCCTATCATTTTCCAGATTCTTTTTCGACATAATTTGAAATGTTCAAAAGTAAAAACTTAACCTTTCAAGATAAAACCGAAATCATTAAAAATTTTCCCAGAAATATTATTGCCAGTACCAGTAATTTTTTGGTTGCTGCTACAAGTGAGGTAGCAAAATGTTAAAACCAGAATTATTTCCCAATTTTAATAGGTCATTTACAATAAAAATGTTCTCTTTTATTAATACTGCTTAGGAACATTTAGAAATCAATTTTATTTTTTAAGCTACTTTTACTCTGCAATATTATAATTTAAAATTTTTCGATTTTAAATGATTTAGATTCAAAATTTGGTGCTTTTAGAAATCACACTTATTACACTAAATTTTATTACACTAATTGAAAAAGTTGTAAAATATCTATATAAGGAATTGATTGCCATGTTGCTTCGGTGTACTATGCCATTTTTACCGTCGTTAGTCGAATTTATTAACAGTGTGATATCTTCGTTTAACTCATCTATAAGCAAAGTCATGACTATTATCTGATTTGAAATAAACAAATTTTTTGTGTTATCATTTATTCGAGTGCTCATTTGATTTGACCGCTCGGAGTTTTTTTGGTTATGTACAAAAAGTGATTCACCATCATAAGAGCCAGAATTTAAAATCATTCTTATTACCTGCGTTTGGTTTTGGAGACTGGAAGCTAACTGTTTGTTTTCTAAGTAAAGTTTGTCTAATTCATGATCAACATACGTCAAATCAGATTCTGTCAAAGTCCCGAACAGTGTCTTAGATATACTACCTATTGCATTATTCAATCCTCTTTTTCTATTATATGTTCCACCTAACAGCTTATATAAAAGGCTACGCTGAATACGTAGTCGCTTCATCCTACCGCTGATGAGACTCAGCTCAAATTGTTCAGTGCAATTTAAACACATGTTAATTGTTGATTCATAGTGTCCCATCAGGTTATTTAACCTAGTATTAAAATTGTCTACGTCGACCGATAAATATAAGTGCCAATTTTCGTGGTATAACCTAGCGTCGCCTAAATCTTCCGCAAAAATAGTGACATTATGGAGTGGAGTCACTACGAGGCAGGAAATGGAGGTGATGAGTGAAAGGATGACCCAGGCAGTCCGCATTCTGAAAACATGAGTTTAATGATAGTATGGTTTCAGACGATTTGCATGAATTATGAGGTATTTATTTTCAAAAAGAATTTCGTAATTAGTTTGGCTGGAACGCCGTACTACTGTTGCTGGACCGAACCATTCTGAGTCTAACTTGTTTCTTTTAGTTTCGTTATGGACAAGTACAAGATCTCCGGCACCGAAAATAGGATTTAAAATGACAATATTCGAATCATGTAATTTCTTTAATCTTTCCTGTGTCCTCTGGATTGATTCTTTTCCTTTTGCTAGATAGGCTTCATGCCGCTTCTCCAAGACTTCTTGATGGTTTAAAGAACTGGTGGTGGCGAGAATCGAAGGCAAGTTTGCTATTCTTCCGAAGATCATCTCGAAAGGTGTTAACCCAGTGCTTTCATGAACTGCTACATTATAATTCAAACAAGTAAGGTTGAGGTTCAAGTCCCATTCAGTTTGATTATCGGCGATAAAGGTTTTTAACAAATCCTTCACCGTTGCATGGGTTCTCTCTAATGCTCCATTCGCCTGAGGGTGAAAGGTTGTAGTTTTTATGTGTCTAATTCTAAATAGATTTTCAAATTTTTGGACCAATTCTGATACGAAGTTTGCTCCTTGATCAGTCAGAATCTGTTTCGGAGAAGAAAATATGTATATGTAGTGATCCATCATTTGTGTTATGATTGACTCACTGCTAGTTTCTTTGAGCTGTATTAGAACGAGATACTTTCTTAATACATCTTGGATAGAGAGTATATACTCGTGTCCAGATTGTGTTATAGGCAGTGGTCCAAAAATGTCCATTGCAATTTTATCGTTAGGTGCCACTGGCACATCGGGAATTGCTGCTTCGATTTTCGGCCTAATACGTGTCAATTTCTCTCTTTGACAGATGTCACATTTCTTAATAAAGTCGATGACTTCATTCTCCATATTATCCCAAGAGATAATTTCCCTGAGTCGCTTTATGGTTTTGTTTTCTCCAAAGTGACCTGATCCGATGTATCCATGTTCTTCAGACAGAAGGTTTTGTTTGTCTTCTCTCGTTAACTCTTTGTTTGGTCGATCACATACAAAGAATGCATGTTCTGGAAATTTTTTATGAAGAAGAAAGTTGAGCATGTCGTCACCGCACTTTTTCAGTGTTTATTATTAGAGGGTCTTCCATGTGAAATTTGAAGATTTTCCAGTTTTTGCGGTTTGTGAAATCTTTGATTTTCTTATAAAGCAGTTTAATCCAGTCTTCTTCTTGATAATCAGGGAGTTGGATTCGTAAAAGGAAAAACAGATTCTGTTTGCTCACTTTTATCCAGTTTTTCCGTTCGCGACAGGTTTTGTCTTAACTTTATTAGGGAATCGATTTCTTTTCCATGCCCTATATTCTTCAACTACTTCTTTTTCGTCCTTGGGTTCAGCGGATCTAAGCTGCATGGGTTCCACTTCACCATTTTCGCTGTCCGTTTCCGAAGGTTCGTATTCGGTGCTCATGTCCGGAACTTCTATTGCATTTCCTTCTTCACCGTCTCCTTTACGTGTTGGATACATACGCGACAATGCATCGGCGGCTGCATTTTCTTTCCCTTTTATATATTCGACTACATATTGGTAACCTTCAAGGCGAAGTCTTCATCTGAGTAGTTTAGACGCTGGATCTTTAATATTGAAGAGCCATTTCAGGGCCTGATGATCTGTTTGGATTATGAACTTTCTTCCTAACAGGTATTGCCTTAATCGTTTGACTGCCCAGACTATAGAAAGCAGTTCCTTTTGTGTTGTGTCGTAATTCATTTCAGGTTTATTGAGTGTCCTAGAAATGTAACAGCAGGGATGACCTTCTTGAGAAAGGATGGCCCCGAGACCTACATTTGAAGCATCTGTTGTTAAAACAAATTGCTTTTTGTAATCAGGGTATCTCAACACTGACGATGAGCATAAGCAGTTCTTTAGATCTCCGAAGGCTCTTTCGCAAGCTGATGTCCATTGAAAAGGGTGATTTTCTTTTGTAAGGTCAATGAGTGGCTCAGCCCTCGAGGAAAAATTCTTAATAAATTTTCGATAATACCCGGCGAGTCCCAGAAACGATTTCACCTGTTTTGGATTTATGGGTGTTTTAAAGTCCCTTACCGCTTGAATCTTATTGGGATTCGGTTTTACCCCTTCTGCTGTCATAACGTGACCCATATATTCCAACTCTGGTCTGAGATACTCACATTTATCAGGCTGCAACTTCAATCCCGTTTGTCGCAGCCTTTCGAAGAGTATGACGAGGTTCGCATTGTGTTCCTTGAGGCTTGATCCGAAAACGACGATGTCGTCAAGGTAAACAAAGCAAATGTTTCCTACCAAACCTCTAAGAGCTGTGTCCATCATCCTCTGGAAGGTTGCCGGCGAATACTTAAGACCGAATGGCAATCTCTCGAATTCGAAATGACCTTGCTGTGTACTGAAGCCTGTATATTTTTTTGATTCTGGATCCATAGGTATCTGATGGAATCCGGAGCTTAAATCAAATGCTGAAAAGAACTTCGCCTTTCCTAAGTGGTCGAGTATATCATCAATTATTGGTAGCGGGTATGCATCTAGGTCAGTTCTTTCGTTTAGCTTTCTGAAATAAATGACAATGCGCCATTTTTTCTTTCCAGAAGCATCGGCTTTCTTCGGAACGACCCACAATGGTGAGTTGAAAGGTGATTTGGACATAGAGATTACTCGCTTGTTCAGCATCTCTTTCACTTGACGATTAATTTCAGCTTTATGGCACTCTGGTTGGCGATATGAAGGAATGTTAATGGGTCTCTGGTCTTTTAAGATAATTTCGTGTTTTGCTAAATTTGTGCATGGGAGAGGATCTCCTTCTAAGGTAAAAATATCGTGATAACTTTGGACAATTTTGTTTATTCCTTCTCGGTGTTTTTCTTCAATATGCGAGAGTCTTGTGTTTGCTCTAAGAAGTTCTAATCTCTTGGCTAATTCCTTTGTCGTAATATAATGTACCCTCTCTTCGCGTTCGGGTTGAACAGATATGTACTTGGGTTGAATTTCCGTGGTTGAAAGCGTTATCATTTGTTCTGTTTGATTAGAAATCGGAATTCGTAATTCATGGTTCTGAATTCTGTAGATTGAGTCTGAAATATGTGGATGATCTGTAATTAGCATATGCATACATGAATGGAACCCCGATGATTCCATCTTCGGGTAGTGGAAAATCATTTGGTACAATGACGAACACATGCTCTTTTCCCTGAAATTTTAATTTTGTTATTTCATTTTTCCGGTGTTGGTCATTTGCCATAGAGAACACTTTGCTAGATTTTTCACGTGGATGATTCGAATGAACAAGCTCATCCTTGATTAGGTTGAGTGAGGATCCACTGTCCACTGTCTTCCTGATATTGCGGAGACTCTATCTCTGTTGAGAGTTCGTCCTCTTGATAGTCCAGAACGTTTTCTGTGAGTTCTCCCTGCACCTGTAAATTGTGAACACGATTCGGTGGGCGGGACGTTGAGTGTCCTATCGGAAAATTTCGGTCTTTGCTATAGTATTGGGATTCGTTGTGTCCCGATCTTTTACAGATTTTACAAAACATTTGAAGTCTCTGTTTTAAAGGCAGAGAGTGATTTGGAGGGTTGTCAATGCTTGGGTACTTTGAAGCGGACGGGGCATGTTGAAATGCTGACCTAGGTTGAGCAAACGTCGTTTTTGTCAGGGGTTTGTTACCGGGTGGTCTAACATTTGAGTATCTACTGTGATGCTTTTCCCTATACCAAACCTCGAATTCTAAGGCTTCCTGCTGTGCTTCGTTCAAAGTATTCGGTCGCAGAGGACGAACTTGTGCGTCGATTTCAACCTTCAAGTTCATTATGTATTTTTTTATTGCCGATTTCTCCTCTATTTGAATTGCTAAACGTCGCGAGGTTGGGTTCGATTGTTCGTTTTGGACCGCATAAATGAGTTCATTATAATGTTGTCGGAACCGTATATTATAATTTTGAACGGTTTCCATGCCTGTTTGCTTGACGGATTCAAGTTTTGACCGACTCAACTCAACTGAACTGATTATACCTACATTTTGTCTCAAAGCGGAGAACAACTGATCGTAATCATCTATTGAGCTGAAGCGGATAGCGCGTTTTGCTTGATCTTTAATTTTTTCGGCTATGATGAAATCCAAAAGTAAATCCGGTTGCGAACATCTCAATTTCGCACGTTTAACTGACTTAATAAAGTCCTCGACACCGACATCATAACGTCCTCTCAATTCTTCGACGGTTCTGATTCGCGAAATTTCTTTGCCGAGTCGGGGATGGAGAACTGCTACTGGACTCTCGACGTTGAACACGATTTATTCGCACGCTTTCCTGAGGATGTTGGGATACTGCTGGTGCATTTTGCCTGTGATTTTCACCCTGTTCCGTTCGATTATTTTCAAGTGGGGGAAGAGATGAATTTTATAATTTTTTGGCATCGAGATTTTCGGAAGGGGGATCTTTTTGTGAATTACTTGCTTGCGGAGGAAGAGACGAAGTTTCGGGTTTTGATGAATCCCCATTTTCGCATGAGGTATTTTTTTTCTCTAGTATTGTGACCAGAGCTCTCATCTTCCGTTAACAAAAAATTCCCCTGTTTAGCGATATATTCTAATTCTCGTGCGCGCTGAGCATTTTCACTATTTAAAATTCGTAATGCATCTTGAATTTGCTTTTGAGAAGTTTCCATACTAATCAATTTATCGATGATGAATTTCATGGGGTCATCCATCATTGTGGGTACTTCCTGCGAACCGGACCCTAAATCTTCGCTAGACATTTCCCGAGCCGTGAGGAAAGGATTAGAATCGGGATTAAGATTGGCTACAAATCCTTCACTTGTTTCCGATTCTTCCGTCGAGTATTCTACTAAGTTTTTTCTATAGTCAATTTCCTTAAAATCATTAAAATCGCTAGAAATCGCTGGAAGTTCAAAATTTAAATCGCTGGAACTTTAATATTTCCATTTGTGTTTGAAAGAAACTTTTCAGATTATTCTCAGTTTTTTCAATCAAAATATTAGAGAAAGAGTGTTTTTTTTCAGATATCTGCTTAATTATAACTAAAAAGAATCTCTTTACCCTATGAAAATTATTATCAAAGATTTTTGAGCTGAAACTTTCTACTTTTTAAAAATCTATAAAAATTGAAAATATTGTCTGGCTAATATTTCAGAATATTTATTTTTAACAAAGTATTTTTTTTAAATGGCAAAAAACTGAAAACTTCATACAATCACAAATATGGTTATTCCGACAACAATAGTTTCGAGATTGCGATAGTTTCGAGAAATAACCAAAAATGTCGCTATGCGCTCTTTGATCATTGAAATATTATTGATTATTACAAATTTTAAGGATTTCATCATTCAAAAACAAAGGTGAAAATTGATTTTTCTCCGTGATTTTTAAAGATCAAATATTAATTTTTTCAAAAAATGCTTCTAATACGCGTGGGCGTGAAAAATCCAATATCGAAACAATAACAAGAGTAGAACAAATTTTGTATATTAATATAAAAATGATCAAAATAATGAAATATATAAGACGCTCGTTATGAAGGATGTATGCAACTTTTTCAATGTATCGGGCATGAAATATCAATGAAGACATTTTCAGCTTTATTGCAACAATGGAAAGGAATATTAAGATACTTGTAATCTAGATCCAATTCAAAAAAGAAAAAGTAGAATTAAAATATTATTATTATTAAATATTTAATCTATTTTATCCTGATTTATTTCCGTTAAGAAGAAAATAAGCTGAGTAAGTGATTAGTAACCGAAATCACTGAAGAATTCGTCAATATAAACCTCGATATAAACTTCCGATTTTTTACTCTTCCACTAGTGAAATTCTAAAACTATACTATTTCATTATAGTCAAACACTCAATTAATAATTCGATTAGTAAAATGTTTAGTCGTTCGAATTCACAGGTTCGCCTAAAGGTTCTTTTGTAATTCTCAGACAACCATTACTTAAATTAATAGATAATAAATGCTTGGAAGTACTGAAATTAGTGAAATTATTAATCTTTTTTCCTCATATTTCAATCTGTATCATCATAATGAATTTTCACTGTAATATACAAAAATAAGCTCATTGGAAACTTTTGAAATCTAGGAAAATAACTGGGTAAAGTCGAAAAAAATGTATTACTAGACCTCATATTAAAAATGTCAGCAAAAACTAAGAAGTATGTTGCCATTATTTTCAATCCTTTAGGGAGCACAACAAATAACAGAAATTGTTCGTTTAGGGTAGGAAAATCTAAAATAATGGGCTTTGTCCAGTTATGATTCACTTATTTGTATAGTTGTTTTCTCGGTGAAAGGAGAAACGATTCTAATATTGCATATTATTTAAAAAGTAATTTAAATTTCTTCAATATTTATTGAATAAATCAAGTTATTAAATATAAAAAAAAATCAGCAGATACAATTTAAGCTTGATAATAGAGAAAATATTAGTTTTCTTCTTAAGAAGTATAAAATTGTTTGTCTTCTTTCACGTTCACGACGAGTGGAAGAGAAAAAACAAAGATTGTGTGATTGCGGAACAAATATTCACTAGAAAATATGAATTTTCAGCAAAAGAATAATTTTCAACAAAACATTTTAATTTTCAAACAAAAAGATAAACCTTAATTTAAAAAACATTCTTTAACAAAGTAGTTCAACTCTTACCCATGCAGTTGAATTTTCAATTAAAAAAGATCAGTTTTCAATAAAATAGAGGAATTTTCAACTAAGAATGTGAATCTTCAAAAAAAAAAATCATATATTCACAAAGAAAATTGCTTTAAAAAAAAGTTTCTCAAACAAAACAGTTGAATCCTCAAGCATAGAACATTAATTTTCAACCAAACGGTTGCATTTTTATCCAAGAAAGATGCAATTTCGTCTCAAGTGGATAATTTTTTAAATGGAAAAGAGAGAGTTTTAAAGAAATAGTTGAATTTTTATCCAAAAAGATTTCAGTTTCACAAAAATGCAATTTAAAAAAATCAAAAACATGAAAGTTAAAAAATTTGGACGGTTTAAACATTTTGAAAAATAGATTTCAAAATGTTTAGGTATTTTACCCCCCCCCCCCCCCACTGCCCAGCAGAGTTCAACACAAAATCTTAAAATACTTTTAAATCAACGCTATATCCAAAAAAATCCGATACTTTGAAAAAACATAGAAATTTTTGGATTGAAAAATTTTGAGAGAAATGTCATATTCTCCGTTACATCCCGATTTTCTCGGAACAGAATAATTATTTTCAATCTTTCTCATTCTCATTGAGCAATCTTACATCTTGAATCAAAAAAGTAGTTCAAGTGCATGACATTGGAATCATGAAAAACAGGCTTCAAAAAACACGTGCGACATCTTATCTTGTGCATTGCGTAAAACTATATGATTTTTTTAATTAGTTCAAAAATATTCATAGCTGTCACGGAAAAAAAAAATTTTTTTTTCAAGTAGAAACTTTTAATACATTTGAAGAATTATAGGAAATTGAAGTATATTAATTATTATTTTTAAAGTTGACAACATTAGCATAAGATTAAAAAATTCTATGTACGACTGTTCATAGCACTCGGAATCTCTAACAATGTATCCTAATGGCTTTTTTCGATAGAAAGAAAATTAATTATCAGAGTTACAGCATTTTCAAAATAAAAAAATAAAAAAACGTAAATGAACATTTAAAGCCAAACAACGCACGATATGAAATATACTCTGAATAAGAAAAACGTTGCTTTTTGAAAGCCCTATAAGATAATCCTAACAAATTTTGGAATTTTTTCGAAAAATCGAAAATTCAAATTTTTATCGCACAAAAAATAATAAAAAATAAAAAATTCTATTTTGCGGTCGAACTATGCAAGATACGAAAAAAATTAATGGACAGAAATTGTGCACCCAGGAGTCACTTTTTTATAGGACACATAGTTTTTGTTTTATTCGTAAAAAACTTTAAGAATAAAAAAATTCTATTTCTGGACAAACGACATCATCTACGAGAGATAATAATAAGACAAAAGTTATTCACACAAAAAAGAGCTACAAATTTGTTTTTTACAAATAGACACAAGCTATAAAAAAATAAATAGACAAAAGTTGGTCTTCCAAAAAAGAGTAAGAATTCATCTGAAATTGTCATCAATACTTTTTTGATAGGACGAGTAGATTTTCTTTTAATCGTCAAAAATATGATTAAAATTTTTTTTTAAATATTTGCAATTTCAATTTTTTTACGCTTTCAAATAAACTTCTTATTGTAATTCAAAACAAAACTTTTACAAGTCATTTACAGACCTAGTCCTCACACCTACTCCTGATATCGTGAAGAGACAAATTAATTCACTTGAAAAATACAATAATATTTAAAAACGATTCTTGTTGAGGTTCACTTATTATTTGTTCGTAACTAAAAAGTCAAAGCAAAACTAAAGATTTCATAAAAAAAGCTACTTTCTAGCATTACTCAAATATAATTTAGTTATAAACAATTATCAATTGTTTGAAAGGACATGTTTATTAACTTGCATTAATTATTAACTCACTAAGTGAAAAGTGGACAAAAGGTTTTAGGGTTCAGAAAAACCCGCAACATTTCAGCAATTATTTAAGAGAAGATGCTTATAAACGATAGTAAATTATTTAAATAACTATTTTTGTTAATTTGCATTATTTATTACTTCACTAAGTAAAAAGTGGGTAACGAGTTACACATTTCAGAGAAGGGTAGACAAATAGTTGAAAATTTAAAAAAAAATCGCAACTTTCTAGCATTATTCAAATTGAAAATTATTAACAATAGTAAATTATTGATACAATTTATTTAGTTTACTTAAATTGATTATTTACTTCGCTCTAATTGAAAATTAGACCAAAATTTGAAAATTTCTGAAAAAACTGAAATTTTCTAGTATTATTCTAAGAGAATATTATTAAAAATAATAACAAATTGCATAAAAAATTATTTTTGTTAACAATAATTAAGTCCTACTTCCTAGGAATTCATGTAATTCGCGGAATTTAAGGAATTCATGCTGAAAAAACCAGTTCTCGTCAGATCACTGAAGTTAAGCAGCGTTGGGCGCGGTTAGTACTTGGATGGGTGACCATTCGAGAAAACTGAGTGCTGTTGGCACATCGTGGGTGTGGTGAGCCCACCCTTGTAGTTATTTACTACAAGAAACTATCCACCTAGAAACACTACCCGAATCGGGTAGTGTCACGCCTACCTTGAAAGGTAAATGGCTTAATGGTATATAATGGTATACATGAAATATAAGGAATTCATGGAATTCATGAAATTCACGGAATTCAAGGAATTCGTGGAATTCACGAAATTCATGGAATTCACGCAATTCATGGAATTCACGAAATTCAAGGAATTTATGGAACTCACTTGGGGTGATCGCTAGAGAGATTGATCAGCAAACTGGATCGGAGCAGTGTTGCGGAATAAACGTGTCATTTAAATAAATAAAACGAGAATTCCAGATCAATCTAAAATATCTATACCTAACACTTATATACCTATCTACCTCATACCTATATACCTACCTAACTTATACCTATATACCCATATACACACTACTATTTTCCAACCGAGCAAGTCACGCCTACCCCGAAAGGGAAATGGCTTAATGGTACGGAATTCACAGAATTCAAGGAATTCAAGAAATTCATGAAATTCACGGAATTCACGGAATTCACGAAAAAGATGGAATTTAAGGAATTTATGGAATTCAAGGAATTGATGGAATTCAAGGAATTCATGGAATTCAAGGAATTCAAGGAATTCATGGAATTCAAGGAATTCATGGAATTCAAGGGATTCATTGAATTCAACGAATTTATGGAATTCAAGGAATTTATGGAATTCAAGAAATGTATGTAATTCACGCAATTCAAGGAATCAGTAGAATTTACGGAAATTAAGGAATTAACGGAATTGAAGGAAATCACGGAATGCAAGGAATTTATGGAACTCACGGAATTCACAGAAATGAAGGAATTCACGAAATTCATGAAATTCACGGAATTCACGAAATACATGGAATTTATGGAATTCAAGGAATTCATGGAATTCAAGGAATTCATGGAATTCAAGTGATTCATTGAATTCAACGAATTTATGGAATTCAAGGAATTTATGGAATTGAAGAAATCTATGTAATTCGCGCAATTCAAGGAAATAATAGAATTTAGGGAAATTAAGGAATTAACGGAATTGAAGGAAATCACGGAATTCAAGGAATTAACGGATTTCGAGGAAATCATGGAATTGAAGAAAAATCACAGAATTCAAGGAATTCACTGATATCAAACAATACACGGATTTCAAGCAATTCATGGATTTCAAGAAATTCACGGAATTCACGGAATTCATAGAATTCCTTTAAGAGTCCATTTTAGGAGTTTTGGCTTTTGAAGCTTTAGCCGGAACGTTTTATGCATATATCACACTTTATATCGTAGATCGATGACTCAAGAATAAGTGATCGAGATTGCAAGTCTTGATGAGGAATTTGAATAATATAATAAAATATAATGTCGGTCAAACAAATACCCCTTGCCAACATCTCTTGGGAGCGCAAGGCACCCCTGTGACTGGTCACAGAAATAATGTTAGTCAAACTCCTGTCCCTGTATTTCTCTTATTCCTCTTCTGTTATGAGTCACAGAAATATGTTCAGTACTACCCCTAAACTTTTCCAATATTTTTTAGTCTGAGACGTCAACTAGCAAGATGGCTGATTTTGAGGATCAAACAGTAGCATTAAACGCATGGAAGAAAGATTAATTTTTTAATATTTTCGTCGGCAGTCAATGCTTTATCTTCAAAACATACTTTTTTCAGTGCTACCGGCTTTGTATACACAAACTACAAAAAACGACGTTTTAAAAAACAACCGGGACGTCGAATTACCATTTGGGGATGTTTCGGCTATTGGCAAACTTGAGATCTTAATTTTTAACGCAGGCTAATGTTCCCTAACATGAGGATGATGTTGATAATATTAATTTGGGTTTACCTTTTCCTAATCTTGAGAGACGGGTAACATCCAGTCTTGAGCTATGCTACCACCAAGCCAAGACTCATGCTTTAGCCAGATATTTCCAAGTTCATTGCCATGCCTGCGCGATGCAAACTTTTCTCACGTGAGTTAGGATGCTCAATCTTTTGTTTTCATTCTGTTTTATTGTTTTGATATTTAGTGAAAAAACATTCTTGATACCTTCTTCAAGTTTTTTCGTAGATCTTGATCAATAAGAAAAACACCCCATCAGAATGGAAAGAAAGAATGAGCCGTAATGCCCAAGAATATAGTGTTTATTATAAAATTCTTTATTCACATAAATGTACGTGCTATTTTAGGCTGTCATTCACACTGACCGGACTAACAATTACAAAATTCATTGTTCATCTTCTAAGTGAATTCCACTGAATATTACAAACAACATAATTGTTTTAAAAACTCGTGTTTTCTCATTTGAATTTAAAGTAGAAGTTAAAACGAGATACATCATCACTACTCAGTTACAGCAGAATAGCTCATATTATTTTTATCTCTGTTTACATTTTTATACATGTGACAGTGACTTGAAAGATGAAAGAAATATTTTCAACTTTAGTGTTTGCCACTACTACCATACCTGATCACATGTTGTAATCTTGAATATTCCTACATCCAATCTAATGATTTTACCGAAAAAATAATGAGTTGTCATTGGGTAGAGCTCGCAGACGTTAGTATATACCATTCATCGCCTCAGTTCATACGGAAGCCTCAAAGAATTTCATTTCTGTTCTCTTATCGGTGTGTCTACTCAGAGGAAATGCAGGTTTTCACTGAAATTCTGCTCTTGGCGTTCCCCGTTTTGCTGCATTTCAAATGTAAGTGTAATACAATATTTAAACAATTATGTATGATAAATATAATATATAATTAGGTACTCAAAAATGTTTATTAAGGAGCTTTTGATACAATTTCTCGTTCCCAAAAAGACCAGCTTTAACATTAAAGTATTTTC